>MUZC01002196.1:127572-154988 GCA_002072015.1 Radix auricularia
AAAACTTCTAATTATGCTCTTATAATTAATTTTATTAGTATAGGCAGTATAGCATACCACCTTTTTAGTTTAGTAATTAAAATAATATATACTAATACTATACAATTATATACTGGAAAACTAATAGTGTTAGGGTCTACTGTAAATTGGACCTGCATTTCTTTGTAAACTGACTTTAATATAACTATTAATAACAATCAATAGTTAGTAATAGTATAGTAACTATTAGTATTAGTTAACTATAGTTTACTAATACTAATACTGTAATACTACTAGTATTAAGGGAGGTCACTCGATGACGATTGACATTTACTTAGTTTTAGACTCAGCTCATCACGATTGAAAAGCAATAACTTCTTATACCAGCAGTTGTTTTCAACAAAATAAATTTATTTGAGTCATAAAATGAATAAATTACACTATTATGTTAACTTCTTTAACTATAATCCCAAAATAAAGTTAAATTACGCGTTTTACGCCTACGCACATACCGACCAATGAGAATAAAACCTCTCATCGCTCGCACACACAACCTGCGTGAAAATGATACCAGTGTGAGTGTGATCGACAAAATGTATTCTCCTCATCACTGATGACAAATAACACAAATATTCAAAAACTGTGACGTAAAACGCAAAAACCCATGTCATCGCTTAAGCCCGAACAGAAGGAATGACACGGTACTTGCGATTTTTTTCCACATGCGCAGAAGGATGCGCGAACGATTATCGAAGTACCTACTTTTTGATTTTGTCCCTTGTCATGAAACCTTATGAATCTTATGGATTAAGGGTTTACCAAATTCCTAATAACCCTTACTTATAGCTAATAGACTTACACTTTTAAATCTTAATATTAACAGTAACATTCTAAACTAAAACTATATTCAATAAACAAAATTCAAAATAAAACATTTAATCACACATTCATTTGACTTTGAATCATTCATTACTCGATAATTGGTTGTATCGAAAATGTAAATTTACGATTCAATAAAACTGTAAAAGCAAAACCTTTTAAGAAGTCTATAGAAATTACCTATTTTTTTCCTTTGTAGATCCACCCCATATGTACAAACTACTAACATAAATCACAGCAAATAATAAGCAAAGGAGAATAGCTTGCCATGTAGGCAAAACAAATACAATGTCGACCATCTTGTTTCCGAATGGAAACTAAACATGGTTTGGATTTTACATTGAGAGTCTAATTATTATTTCACTTGTCGCCAATCTCATAAATTTAAATTGTACCGTCCCAAATTATTCTACTCCGAAGTTTTGATGCTGCAAAGTGTCAAAGTTTCAATAAATTCAATAACAATAATAATAAATCTATTTACTTTTTTTCCCTCAATAAAACTATGTTTTAAATTGAATAATTCAGGGGTCATTTCAACATCGCACCTAAGTCACAATTTTTTAAAAAATGAGCTTGGGGCTGTTTTATTAAAATCTGAGGGAGACAATCATGTTAAACCCAAGAGATAGTTTGCTGGTGACGAATTAAGCGAGATATTCAACTTTAAAAGTCGGCTTTTCAGTGCACCCTCGAACCTAAGTCCAATCTTGGAGTTAGGTTTGCTGTTGCACGCACTACCTCGAAATCCAAGATACTTGCCCTTTGTGTGACAAATATGGCATCCTTCTCAAAGCAGAAGATGATATCGACAAAACGAAACGCATACAAGACCAAAGAGACGTGCATCAAATGAGGGCTGATTCCGGCTATAAAATACTTAACAGGTATGCAAAAAAATCAAAGACAGATGATACATTGGAAGTATACAATTATGACTTTCAACAGAACCTTCCTGCTCCTACTTTAACTGCTGGAGATATGTTTTACTCGCGTAAGTTACGTTACAACTTTGGATTTCATGACGCAAAAACTGAAGATGGAATTATGCATATGTGGAGTGAGGCAGAGGCAGGGAGGGGGTCCTCTGAAGTCTGCTCCTGCCTTCGTGAAACTCTATTGAAAAGGCACGAAACACACTGATCACCTCATCTTGTTTTCAGATGGCTGCGCCGGCCAAAACAAAAATAAGGCAATGATGAACTTTTTATTTGAATTGGCCAAAGATGGTATATACAAATCCATACAGCATATTTTTCTCTTCAGAGGACATACATACCTTCCAAATAATAGAGACTTTTCTCATATAGAAAAAAGAAAGAAGGTTGAGAAAGTGAGGAGACCAACTGATTGGGAAGACATTGTGAAAGACAGTAGGCTATCCCAGCCATTTGAAGTTCTTTTCGTAGATTATAAGAAGTTCTTTGATTATAAGGCTCTTGCAGATGCCAAACTGAAGACAACTTTCAAATGTTCTGATGGGAAAAACCTTATGTTTAAGGACGTTATGTGGTTTTCTTATGGTGAAAGTCAACAGATGAGTGATTTGATGGACACAGAAATCTGGACACCCAATGTTGAAGAAGTATGGTGTCGATACACCCACAACCGAATGGAGCCATGGAAAAAATTAAATCCGATCAAACGTTTCAGGAAGAATCAATGCACTCCAAAGCGCAAAAATATGCCAAACCCATTGGCATTAAGGCTGCTAAAAAGAAGGACTTGCTTTCCTTAGCTGCAAAAAGTCTTGTTGACGAAGAAACAAAAGCATTTTATGAGTCATTGCCAGTTGGACAAGACAAACAAACAGCAGCTAGTGATGAGGATGAAGATGACTATCTAAACTAAACTCCTATAAATGAACATTCATGTGACTATTCATTGAAGTACTTTCATTGGAACAATCTCTTAATTCTTACAACTCAATGACTTTTGTTTTTAATTTTATGCACAATCTATGCAATAATTATTTTTTTTTTTTAAATTTTAAGGAATTCAAAGTATTGAATTAAAATTACTTTTGGTTTGTTATTTGTTTTTTAAATTAATTTCGATGGTGTGTAAAAGCACATGTATTTTGTTATTCTTGGATTTAGGGTCCCTATTTCACGTATTGCAGTGGACTTGGGTTCAATATTGCACTTCCCATAGTATTACTCTTGTTATTTCTGAAAAATTTTCTTTTTCTTTTGACAAAGCAGGCTGTGAATAGTCCTTGGTCATATTTGAAAAAGAGTCAGTTTTTTTTGGTTTCTAATATATGAGAACTATTATTTCACACCAGCAGTTCCAAATTAAAAACAATCAACGGTAGTGCAATACCAAACCCAAGTCCTCACATGGACTTGAGTATGATGTTTCACGAACCACTTTAAAAAAAACAACAAAATCACAGATTTCTCTTAATTTTATCATATTATGCCAAGGGACCGGCTGCCAATAAGTTTCTTTTGACATTCCGATTCATTTGATGAAACTTGTTTTACTAATAAACTCATATTTTAAAGCAAAAACAGTTTTTGGTGTTTTTCTCAAAATGTTTAAAATGTGACTTAGGTACGATGTTGAATTGACCCCTTCTATATATGGTCGCCAGAGTTGTCCCATAAAATTTCAGTTAGGAACATGCTGACCTAAATCTTGGTATGCAGGAAAAATTGGGTTGTAACTAAGATTGCGCCTAGAATATTCTTTAAGATATTTGTCAAAATTGGGTTGCACATTTCTAAGGCTAACAGGTTTAATATTTTTCGCGCGAGGACAGAGTATAAAATTTACAACTAGAGTCCTTACAATGACTTGGCATCGGGACAGTCACCAAGGGCGCCGAGGGTTAATCCTTCAATTTATCCAAATTAGTGTTTTCCTACCTTTTGGATTTTTTAATATCCATTTGTCGAGGGTGATAAAAAAAAATAGCCAAGGGCGCGGAAAACCCCAGCAACCTTCTGTGTTCTACCACCCTCTTCCCCTTCTCTTTCTCCATCTTCATAAATATTTAGTTCCTTAATAAAGCAAAACATGCCCATAAAATCCAATAATTGGCCCAGAAACATTCCAGACTATTACAAAATACCCCATGACAATATTTTATTTTATTTTGAACAAGTCTTAGTAAATCAGTGCAAGAATTAAAAAAATTATTGTTGCCACTAATGTAATTCTTTGTTCACAAATAACGGACATGTTTATTTATGTGCATTTGATGATGTACACTGCACAACTAGAGGCTCTTCAACAAACCAAAGGTCAAAGGACTTAGGGGTCACCAAACGAACAAACAAACTTTGAAATGACCGTTGCTCACGTGATGTTTGTTATAGAAACAATGAGAGTTTGATTAAAGCCGCCTGCTTTCAACCCCGTGATTCAACAGATGTTTGGTCAGACCACGGAACGCACCCCCCGAACCCCCCCCCCCCCCCCCCCACAAGCCTGCTGTAACCTATGGGAGAGGGTTGGCTTGAGTGACGGTAGGGATTAGAGTACACAAGTACGGAGTACAACTTACGTAAAATAAGCACTGATTGCATGTGTTAGACTGTTAGGGGAGTTTGTTTGCTCAGACCGAAGTCGAAAGTAAACAACTAAATAAAATCACGTGGTATCTACTTATGAGCACACTGCTTAATTAACATGAGCAGTTCTCAAACATCTCATTAACTACCCTCTCAGCTGCTAAGTTAGAATAGCATTCAAAACGCTCAATGCCCCAATATATAATCCAGCATTCGATGGATAATTGTTTAAATGTATGTATACAGAATTGATGGAATACTGCAATGAAGGTGTAATATGTTCGTTGTATTATGTTATAAAATGAAGGAATACCATATTGCTGGTAGTAGTAGTAGTATACTATGATGAAAGTATACCATATTGCTGGTAGTAGTAGTAGTATACTATGATGAAAGTATACCATATTGCTGGTGGTAGTAGTAGTATACTATGATGAAAGTATACCATATTGCTAGTGGTGTACTATGATGAAGTGAATGTGCACCATTTTTCTAGTGGTAAGCTATAATGAAGATATACCACATTGCTAGTCGCTTACGATGTTGAAGGTGTACGAATTTACGGGTCGTAACTACAGCTATAAGAACTCTAAAAAGCAATGTTCTCAAATACGTCATTCAATCTTGTGAACTTACTCAAATTTCTTAACATAAAACCAAGTGAAAATAACTTTCTTTAAAGTGAAGACTAAAAAAAAAAAAAAAAAAATTCTAGCTAATTTCTGCATAGTAACTCGAACAATTAGATAACTAATTTTAGGAGAAAATGTGATAACTTTATTAAGCTGTATCATGCATAGGAGTAGGAGTAAACCCCATTAACTAATACTATTGACCCCCAAAAACATTTGGAAAAAGAACAATTTAAATGAGATGCATCTGGCTAACTATTCCTTTTATTCGTTTATTTTTATAAAAGACCTAATTTGGTAAAGTATTACATTCTTCATCTTAGCAATAGTAAAAAAAATAGCTTCCTATGTCATAAAAATAACAAATTTTATTAACTAACATTAGTGATTATCTATTAACTTGCTTTCAACAGTTTTGTTCTACAAGTAGCATGATTGAATTGATTGGGCAAGGATTTAAAAGCCAAACATGTCAACTTTATTTTTAACTTAAAATTCGAAAGTCTCCATTGTGCCCACAAACAAAATGTATTAGCAAAGCAGCACCAATACTTGACCGTCTAATGAATAGGATATGGTATAGGAGTCTACAGTATCAAATCAATACAGGGACCCCACCTCCCCCCCCCCAAACCTTCAAATGACATGATAAAATCCCATAGATCAGGATCAATAAATTTGGTTATGTAAAAATGCTGAAGTTATGTGTCAAAATAGAGTAGATTAAAAAGTGGGAACAGATTTGAAAAGCAACAGATCTTTTCAATATTTTTACCATTTAAAGTTAACGAGAATAAAACCAATGTTTCACTTCAGTACTAATTAACACCAAAACTAAAACTACTTTAAACTTATTTTCAACTAATTTAACATTTATAAACAAATATTTATTTTTGCAACAAATTGACACATATTTTTCATTGGTTGATAAGTTTTTTGTTGTTTTGAAGAAATGGGAGTCGACCACTTCTTGGGATTTAGTTGACCAGAAACCTTTCACACTATCTAAACCAGTGCTTCTCAAAATTTTTAGTATGGTGGACCGGCAGGAATTTTTCCATTGCACCAGGGGCTGGTGAACTATTTTACTGACAAAGTAGCAGAACTGACAAAGTAGCAGAATGTTATTTTACATTTTTTGTTTCATTTTATGTGCTTATTGACATAAAATTGACATATTCTATAGGGTTAGTATTAAGGGGTTGTAAATAGAAGATTAAAATTATATTTTTCTGTAGTTCCTCAATAACTTCCACGAAATAGCAGCAGATGGCCCAAGGACCTGTACCGGATCCTCTAACCACCACTTTGAGAAGCACTGACCAAAACACCTATCAATGTGGGACGTGGTGGCCGAGAGGTAGCGCTCTCGACTGTCATACTGATGGTCACGAGTTCGAATCCACACGAAAGTGAGGATTTGTTCTCGGGGCCTGAGGAGTCCCCGAGTCACCCAGCTCCGAATGGGTACCTAACTAGACAATAGTTAGGCGGCTGGGGTAATGCGTGGAACCCCTATAGCCGTGGTCTGTGACCGCTGCATCACTTGCCAACAGATCATCTCTCATGGTCTGTGGACGCAATTATCTTCTGCATAGAAGGAGCGTCTGTATATCTAAGATATAAGATATAATGTGCTAATGAAAACAAAGAACTCAAGCAGGAATTCTGTAACAGGCAGTGGGATCTCTGTGATGGCTGAGGTAAAAGAATGTGCACGTGTTTTGTTTTGTGGTAAGTGATGTACGCCTGCTTTAAATTAAGTGACACAAACTAATTGAATAATTGCAAGAACACAGAAATAAAATTATGTCATTTACTGAGTCATTAACAAATCAAAACATTAGCAATCAACATATTTTAGAGCTTAAAAAATTATTCATTTGGTAGGGTAAAGAGGAAAAATGTTAGTAATACTGACTTAAAAGAAATTTTTATAATAAAATGGAGCCTTGATTTTTAAAAAAAACAACCCCAGAGATTTTAAAAGAAACAAACTAGAACAAGAAAAAAAAGAAGAAAAAAAGGTACAAATATCTCACCGAGTACGATACTTCACTGGTGGTGCAACCTGCAACCTACAACCTAATGCTTAATGTAACTTAATTTTAACCCAAAATTTTCTTTACAAAAATTACAAACAAAACTATTACCAAAAAGTAAGTAGAAGTCAATAACAAATAATACTTTATAGTATTATAAATAAAATATCAAAATAAAATCAAACCTGAACTGCTTGATGACTTTTGAGACAACTTCAAACATAACATTCCATTATGACATTTTAAAACTATAACTGTAACAAAATGTCACATTCTGTCATAGCAGTCTAAAGTAGTGACTATAACAACAAATCCAAGTTTAGTTAAGGAATGAATTAAATAAAAATCAAAGAAATAAATGTGTTTTAAGACCCATGTGCCAACAGACCAATCATAAAAAAAATATTTTAATGTATAACCAATAATGATAAGTTCTGATCAAAACAAAGATATTATCTGATACTTTTGGTTTTTATTTATGATGGTAGCTTTAGTAGAACTGGATTCATATGACATACCATGACAAACTGCAAACTTCTTTCATCTCAATGTTGTGTAACAAACATTATCATTTAAAGGACATTAAAAAAATCATGCGTTTAAAAGAGATAATTTTTAAGTTATGAACTAATATAATATTATGCACAAAAAAAAAAGTATTGAGTTTATATATAAAAATTGAAATTATGGATGCAACATGACTCGAATCATAGTAGATAATGTTAACCAATCAAATGAAATATAAAAGTCCCTGAACAGTGATCCCCAACCTTTTCATCAGTGCAAACTGACAGAGACCATGTGTTTGTGACTATGACACAAACTGACAGAGACCATGTGTTTGTGACTATGGCTATGAATCCATATCAATGTAGATATGGAGCAAGACGTTTGACCCAGATAAAGGTTGCTGCCCCAAGAAAGGGAAGAGACCCAAAGTTTTGCACGACTGTCCACGATCCAAAGATGACATGGCACTTGGTGAAGGATTTCTCCCGTTGGCTCGTGAAAAAATGAAACTAAAAATAGTCTCTAAATGTACACTCTAAAGGTTGTAAAGAGACATCAAATTTCAATAACTTGTATGTTCCTACTGAGGTAATATCATCTTGTCAAACATTATTACTAGTCTATTTCTACAATATTCACAAACTGGCGAGGTATTCACACATTTGTATTCTATTTTCAACAACAATCTTCTAGAGCGAAAAAAAATAATCTCTACGAGCAATCTTTCTTTTTAAAAAATTTTTTTAAAAAAAAAGTTCAGCCATGAAATGTTAACCAACTTGTACTTCGGGGGTGTTCATGTTTAGTTCAGTATGCCTGTAGGCCAACATGCTATATAATAAAACACGTATATTGAGGTAAATAGGAACTATCACCAGGTGACTAAGGGAAGTAAGTTTATTGGCTAAATGCCAACATACACAACTCTAGTAAGATACAGGTCAAAGGTCACACTCCCAATAAATGCAACATTTTGTGCTGGATGACTTGAGCTATTCAAAGAGAAAACGGATGGAATGTCTGTCACAGCAGAGGAGATGGATGCTGGCTGGTATGTCTGTCACGCCAGAGTAGATGGATGCTGGCTGGTATGATGGTATGTCTATCACACCAGAGTAGATGGATGCTGGTGTCCACAGATGGCAAGCTGGACAGCATGGTGGACAAAATGGGGTCTACATGACTTGTCCACTTTAATCAAGATTATTTTTTATTCTTATATTTTAAGTATACATGCAAGCCTCTCTTAAGTCTGAATAGTATAAATCCATATTTTTAACTTTCTAAGCTGCCTACACTACACAATCTCATGTGGCACAAACAGAAATGAATTCCATTCAAATTTTACACTTGGCATAAATTGTTGAAATTTGGCTTCCATTAACTGCAGTAGTTCTGTCTGACCTGCAGAGGATAACACACGTTTTCTATAGAATACAGATGTTTAGTGAGGTGAAGAAAAAAGGGAAATTTTATAACTTTTGAGAGGCACACATTAGATTAGGCATAATCCTAATCACACAGATTAGGCATAACCTTAATCACACTTTAGATTAGTATAACCCTAATCACACATTAGATTAGGCATAATCCTAATCACACATTAGATTAGGTATTATCCTAATCACACAGTAGATTAGACATAATCCTAATTTGGATTAAAGCCACTCAGGACTGAGCTTGTCAAAGATGGGATAATAGGGCACTGGGTAAACATCACATGATCATTTGCATAATTTGTAATCAACACTTCCCTCCACTTCTCAGATTGTTTAATCATTGAAGAAAATGTCAAGTAAACAAATATAAGTTCACTACATGTGTTCAGGGTGATTCCGCAAGCAATCCATCATGTCTTTCACCGGGAATTCCCCTTTACAGATTTTGTGGACGGCTGTAAAGAGAGGAAATCTGTGGGAGGGGAAAAACATATGATGAACGAATGCTCAACTTGTCAGTCTTGTAGTCAAACAAACAAAATAGAACAAAAACCCATGCTAAAATCTTGCAATTTTAAATATCTCTTTAGTAACTCTTTATATTTAAGGTTTACCGTCTGTTCATAAGCCGACCCCCCATCTCTTGGAAGAGAATAGTAATTTTTTAAAAAAGCGAGTAACCCGCTTGTAAGCCGGGCCAAAGAAAGTAATAGGACAGCGTGAATAAAATGGTATACATTTTTTAAAATTACAAGCTAAATTGGTTATTATGATTGTTTACTTTTGTTTAGGTTGAAGAACAAAGAGATTTGAATAACAGAGAAGAAATATGGCATTTTTTATAGCATTCTCTAGAATGCTTTTATGGTATTGAGAGTAACAGAAATTTTTTTAATATTCTATTTTAATAAAGTCAGTAAATATCAAACAGAAATGTCTCATCAATCACCTATGACCCAGTCATAGGCCGACCTCCCAACCTTTTCCCCTACATTTTGTCCAAAAAAGGTCGGCTTTAGAATGAGTATATATATATATATATATATATATTCTATATATATATGAGTCATAATTAAACTAAAAAACAAACAAACAAAAACAGCCCTTGTGTTGAAGTTTGGTGGCTGTGTATTTGATTTTATGCTATTCAAATATTTCAGTAGATCCAAAGCTTACAATGTAAGCCACTCTACAAGGTAAACATTAAATGTGAACCCAGACAATTATTGGTACTAACTGCCAGACAAACATTACGAGTTGAGTTATTAAGTTAATAAATCCCACCTTTCCTCCATATTTTTGGCTTTGAGCATGTAGTTAACTTCATAAGCAGTCGGGGGACCTTGAAGCTTTTGTCCATCAAGCATTTCCTTTTCTAGTTCTTCTATTGACTGGGGAAATATTGAAGTTTTTAAATTAATGTTTCCACAATATCAGAAGTTTTCTTGACACATGGCAAGTGATTATGGTAATAGACTTTGTAAAGGTGATTATGGTAGTAGACTTTGTAAAGGTGATTATGGTAATAGACTTTGTAAAGGTGATAACAGTGAGTGAGAGGCAATGTTGTAGATTAGATTTCTTAATCATACAAAACAATGAATTAGTTTCATTTTATCTGAATTCTTATTGGAGTTTTGAATGTTGATAAAGTGTTGGTTTTCCTGGTTTCTTCAGGCAACCCATTCCACGCCCCAAAAAGCACATGTTCATTTTCATGACAGAAATAAATAATTCTTTTTAAAATACTTTTACAAGTTTGACAAAAATCAGTGAACAAAATAGCACTTTGTTCATTATTCACAACTACTACTGAGTTAGGTTTAGTTGCTTTCTCACTACCAAGTGTGAGGAGCTAGCTCAAATCCTAACAGATTAGGAAATAAAAATTAACTTCATTTTACCAGCCCCAATTTAAGCCACAGAGCAGAAAGCTTTGAGATATCATTGGTTCCACTTTGAGAATTTAATAAACAACAAACAAACAAAAACATTGAATAATGTTCTGGTTAATGTGAACATGGAGATTTGAAAGATCTGAGGCAGATGTGATACAACAACAAGAGATCTAAGGCAGATTTGATACAACAACAAAAGATCTGAGGCAGATGTGATACAACAACAAAAGATCTGAGGCAGATGTGATACAACAACAAAAGATCTGAGGCAGATGTGATACAACAACAAATGATCTGAGGCAGATGTGATACAACAAAAGATCTATCTAAATGCAAACATTTCACTACAGGGCATAATTAAATGATTCATGAACATTGAATGACATCTCAAGCTTTTATGAGTTAAACATTTATAAAACACACAGGCTTGATCTCAGGCCTCATATCAAAGGGTTCAGCTGAGATGAAAACATTTTGTTACCTTCCCAGTTTTAGCAAAGGCTTCTGCCACTCTTCTGTTCCTACCACCATAGCAGGTCGTGATGAGGTCGGCTATGCCGCAGCTTTCAAAAAATGTCTCCAACTTGGACCCTGGAAATGTTTACAAACATTCTTTAAAACCTTAACATCTAGGAGATAAAATACGAAATAAATTTAATGTTTAATGAAATGTCTCATAACTTGTCATCTTTTGTTGCTCATTAGTCGCTCATCTCAGCTATTAGCTATGACTACTTTTCCTCTCAATGAAGAATCAATCAAAGTCATCAAATAAATTGACTAACAATTTTAGAAACATGATGGTTATGAATTACCAGTCAGAAACTTCACGTTTCTCAATGATTATTAACCTATGACCATTTTTAACCTATGACCAACTAACTTATTACTATTATTTAATCTATGACCATTTTTAACCTATGACCAACTAACTTATTACTATTATTTAACCTATGACCATTTTTAACCTATGACCAACTAACTTATTACTATTATTTAACCTATGACCATTTTTAACCTTTGACAATTTTTAACCTATGACCAACTAACTTATTACTATTATTTAAGCTATGACCAACTAACTTATTACTATTATTTAATCTATAACCAACTAACGTATTACTATTATTTAACCTATGACCATTTTTAACCTATGACCAACTAACTTATTACTATTATTTAACCTATGACCAACTAACTTATTACTATTACTTAGCCTATGATCTTTATTAACCTATGACAAATCAATAATAGATTTTTCAAAAACTGATGTCCCCAAACCTGGATAAAAAACTTCACAAAACTTGATCATCTCCATCAAACCAAGTCGGATGACAGCAGCCTTGGTGTTGTCACCGAACCCCAGACCATCAGTAAATCCAGCCGCTGTTGCCACAATATTCTGGATTTGCACGAAAAGACAATAGTAAAGAATAGAGAGTAACCTCCTAAATTATCAGGAAACAGTGGAATTATCAGTTTGCTTTTAATCTAACATTTTCTCTGTGTTTAAAGTCTTACAGTCATTTACTCAAATCAAGGAACTGCTTTCTTCATCAAGGTTTGACTCTAACCCAATGGCTTGTGAAAAATTAATTCAATTAAAACTTTTCCCCATGTTAAGAATAAACAAACAAATAATGTTCTTACTTTTAAAGCTCCACAAACTTCTACCGTGGTCTCGTCTTCAACAACAACGATACGAAAATAATTTGTCTGGAAGACTGCTTTCAGATTTTGCCCTAGCGCTGCATCTGAACAACCTGAAAATAATATCAGAGTCAAGGTGACAATTTAAAACATAATTAAAGCAACATTTCCCATCCCATTCAATTTTTTATAATTAGAAGATAAAATAAGTTCCTAAACTTTAAAGCAAAGTCTTTACATGTTAAAAGCCCCTTAATTTTAATACTAAATATAACCCAAAAAAGCCATCCAACAAAATAAATCGAATTAAACTATATATTTAAAACTGTTATTTACAATCTAGGGAATAAAATGCAATAAACAGATTTTCAAATTGGAATTTTATTTTAAGGTATTATTAGTTTTAAAAAAGCATTACTTAAAAAAAAGGATTATTATTTCAAAATACATTTGATACTTTTCATAAAATCTATAACATTAATAACAATGTACCATTTGTTTTATTATAGAAGTAATAATGTGCCATATACCTTGTAAATCAATTTTACAATAAGTTGGCCTCATGGGAGTGAATAAACTTTTTGTCACAGACAGGATGCTACAGATAATTTCTCTGATATAAATTATGATCAGTTTTGATTATTTTACCATTAAAAAAATACTAAGAACAAAACACTTTATATGTTTGGAAAATAATCCACTCTGTTTTTATAACTGCTCATATTTCACTTTGCAACATAAGGTTGCCTCACAATAGTTTTCTAGGGCCACATATTAGCTATATAATACATGCTGTATCAAGGGTCACCATATAAAAATATAATAAATACTGTACATATGGTCGCCTCTCAATAGTTTCCTAGGGCCACATATTAGCTATATAATACATGCTGTATCAAGGGTCACCATATAAAATATAATAAATACTGTACATAAGGTCGCCTCACAATAGTTTTCTAGGGCCACATATTAGCTTTATAATACATGCTGTATCAAGGGTCACCATATAAAATATAATAAATACTGTACATATGGTCGCCTCACAATAGTTTCCTAGGGCTACATATTAGCTATATAATACATGCTGTATCAAGGGTCACCATATAAAAAATAAATACTGTATATATGGTCGCCTCACAATAGTTTTCTAGGGCTACATATTAGCTCTATAATACATTCTGTATCAAGGGTCACCATATAAAATATAATAAATACTGTACATATGGTCGCCTCTCAATAGTTTCCTAGGGCTACATATTAGCTATATAATACATGCTGTATCAAGCGTCACCTTATAAATATATAATAAATAACTGTACCTATGGTCGCCTCACAATAGTTTTCTAGGGCCACCTCATTAGCTATGTTAGCACCCATTAATATGGCACAAGGGATGTTCAAAATGCTTCTAATCACTGCTGATATCAGAAGAATGCCACCACCTTCTGCTACCTCAAAACCCTGAAGCAAAAAATAGGATGATAAGAAATATATCAAATTTTATTTGCCATGGCTTTTTATGGTTTTCAAACTTGCACCGAAACAACCTTATTTCTTAAATCTTATACTTGCTATGATTCCCCACCCTCCCACTTACTTTAATTAATGTTACAGCAACAGCAGTAGACTTGATGTTTCCTTTTAATTTCTCACAAACTCCCCTGACAAACTGATGGGGTAGGACAAAGATTAAAATGTCAGCATCTTGGCTTGCATCTACAACATCAGGGACGGCTATCTGAGGAAGAATAAAACATACGACATTAGGCATAACACATAACATCAGGGACGGCAATCTGAGGAAGAATAAAACATACGACATTAGGCATAAACATAACATCAGGGACGGCTATCTGAGGAAGAATAAAACATACGACATTAGGCATAACACATATCAGGGACGGCAATCTGAGGAAGAATAAAACATACGACATTAGGCATAACACATAACATCAGGGACGGCTATCTGAGGAAGAATAAAACATACGACATTAGGCATAACACATAACATCAGGGACGGCTTTCTGGGGAAGAATAAAACATATGACATTAGGCATAACACATAACATCAGGGACGGCAATCTGAGGAAGAATAAAACATATGACATTAGGCATAACACATAACATCAGGGACGGCTTTCTGGGGAAGAATAAAACATACGACATTAGGCATAACACATAACATCAGGGACGGCTTTCTGGGGAAGAATAAAACATACGACATTAGGCATAAACATAACATCAGGGACGGCTATCTGAGGAAGAATAAAACATACGACATTAGGCATAACACATAACATCAGGCATGGTTATCTGGGAGCATGGCCGGCCTAAGGGAATGGGAGGCCCTAGGCGAAGTGAATTTGGTGCCCTAAGTGTAATAGAAAAATAAAAATAATAAATATGGAAAGATTCTTGTGCGAAACCCCCACTAATGATGAGACTAACTGCGAGACCCCCACTAATGATGAGACTAATCGGATGCCCTAGTGGCTGCCTATGCCTAAAGTCGGCCCTGCTTGGAGATTTAACAACAGCTTCAGGCAAAGTTGCAGAAATATGTGAGTCTATTAGATCCTCTTAACACAAACGCTAAAATCCCACAATGTATAATGCAATTGGTAAATAGCAGTGATCAAGATTATTTGTCTTTGCTGCTATTCTTTAATGTCCAGTCATAATAGTGTGTCGCCAGCATAGGGCCAGCTCATTACCTATGTTAGCCGCCATTAAGATGGCACAAGGGATGTGGCATCAGTTGTCTGGACGCTTTTTGGCCACCTCTCCTGTGGGGAAGGGCTAGGAGGGGGAAAAAGAACTTAACACAGCCGGGGTACAAGATAACTACAAAAGAATGTGAGATCTATCATGGGAAAATTCTTGCTCTACCTTCCATTGTCTAAGAGAAATTTCTATCATCAGTCAAAACTAGGAAAGTCTTAAGAATTTCAAGATGTCTTTAAAATGTCTCTTGACTAGGTCAAGGGTAAAGGTGGATACACTATTGACACAGCTATTCAAACAGCCAGATCAAGGGTCAAGGTAACTACTTTATTGACACAGCTATTCAGACAGTAGTAACAGATGTGATCAAAGTTTAATGGTTATCTTTGGCCCCCTTCCCTCCTCCCTGGCCCCCTTTTTTTCCCCACCCTCAACTATCATTTTAGGTTATCAAACATGAATTTTAAGAGAGAAAAACAAATCAGCAAACCCAGTTAGTAGACAGTCTTCTTTGTGGAACTGTTTTACCTTGTAGGTGTTATCTTGAGAAATTTCAAAGCTGTCACAGTGCTGACTGATAATATTTCCACAATAGAGGGAGGTGGGAGGGGGTAAAGCATTAAATCAGCACTGAGAAAGGTTGTATTGAATTTTGTAAGTCAAACCAAATTCTAGATTAGTGAGAATGTAGAGCACAAGACTGGGCAGTTTTATGCTGGAACAGCAGAGTTAACCAGACTGCACCTGTGGTGATGTTAACAAGACTTGGCTTGTAGCAGTGTTAACTAGATTGCACTTGTGGTGATGTTAACAAGACTGGGCTTGTAGCAGTGTTAACTAGACTGAACTGAATCCTAGACTAAACTAGCAAAGAGGAAATGTGTTGGACTGTCTTTATAATTTTTTTTTAAAATCCTGTTTGAATATTATCTACATTTTAAAAAATCTTTTTGTTATAAAATAAAACTTTTTTTAAAACAAATATAAAATTTCAGTGAATAAAGTTTGAAATTAAGGGACTGAAATATTTTTTCATTAAAAAGAAATTCCTGTTAAAAATCATTACAAAATTATGACATATTCTCAGTAAAATAACATTTTTTAGAGTACATTTCATTATTTACATTGTTATGCATGTATGGATAAATTTAGTAAAAATTAATTTTAAAAATCATTCAACTTTATATAAAAACAATCAAAATATTTATTGACTTTTTTGGAAAATCCTGTGATAATTTTTTTTCTCTATTGTTTTTTTAAAGCATCAAATTATCAATGAAATATTCAACATATGCCATTATATTATTTATTTCCCTGCTGGAATATGAATCAAATGAACAAAATGTGAACCAAGTTAATTGATTTATACACAGGCTTCAATACACCAGTAACCTGTCACCATATTACAGATGAGAATTTTTTAAGTGTGATTGGGGAGGGAGTGGAAGGAGGATTGAGGCGGGGAATAAATAAACAAGATTGCCTCATATCTTCGATATCTTAATTGTGCAGCTATTTCAAAGCCAAGAAGAGTCCTTTCATTGGAAACATAACACATGTCTCTCTTACATTTCAAGTCCCTCTTTATTCTCACAGGCATGAATGTTATTTTTTGTAATTCATTTATACAGATAACTTAAATCTTTTAGTGTTGGGAAATTTTTGGTTCGTATTAAGAGAAAGAAAATTTATGAAAATACAGTTTTTCGGTACTGTATTATCATTTTATGTCAACCTGTATTTCTTCTTAAGCATTTTCACGGTAAATATATTTCACTTTATTCATTTTAAATAAAGTACTTCATTTGGCTTGTCTTTTCTCTTTTAAAAAAAATTATTTTAAATGAAAATTATGTCTGATCTATAATTGTTTAATTCTGTTTTTGGCCGTAATGCCAATCTACTTTAAACAAATATAAAAGTATTAATAAAAATAATTCTATGAAACTTATTCAGAAATATATTAGTTACGCAAACAGAATGAAATAATTAATAATACTATTTCATAAAGTTGGGGGAGGGGACATTTATGAATGATGGCATACATTTTTTACAATATGTGATCAAGGGAGGAATTTTGTTTCATAAATTTAACTAGTTTATACTATCACATTTATGAATGACCCCATAAAATACAACACAAAGGAATAATGCAATAAAAATTAAATACACTTAAAACTTTGTTAAATGCTTTGATGATAGACTTTTAAAATCTAAATGTAATTATTTTTGTATTTTCTCTTTTATATGCAAACTTACCACTTTTTCTGGCAATTTGATGCCTTTTAAATATTTGACATTTTCATGGCGTGTATTAATAATTTCTGTCAACTTTTCTCCCTCAATAATTTCTTCAAATACCCACATCTTCACTTCTGTATCAAACTGTGCCGGCAAGCTCAAAGCATTGTTGCCCACTATCTTTGCTATAGCTGAGCCCCTGTGAAATAAGATTTATAATTATTTCAATAATATAATTTTTTTTAATGAATGCAAAGCTGATATTACCTCAATTATATAATTCATATAATAAACCGCTGGGGGGCTGCGGGGTTTATAAAATCTAGTATAACCCATGGGGAATATGCATGAAAATACGGTATTTATTTAGTGATCAATATGCATACTGCATGGTATTAAAAAATTAATTATATGTATATAGTATGTAGAGACTGTATAGTAGTAGTATAGTTATATAATAAGTTATCAATATATATAATTTGGAATGTATGTTTTGTCTGTCACGTCTGTCTGCCCGTGACGCTACTATTTTTAGAAAGCAGCGCACCAAAAATGCTTAATAAATATACATAATTTGCAATTTATGTTTAAGCGTAAACGACATAGGCATAGGACATAGGAAAATGGATAGTTAGTTACAAAAATGAATGGATCTTGCCCATATCTTAAATTGTTAAATTTGGAAATAAATGAATAAAACAAAAAAAATAACATAAATGAAATAGCCTAAATGAAAGTTTTATATATTATATTACTCTAGCAGTAACTTTGAATAAATTTAAAGAAACCAATGAATGATATAAAAAAATTTAAAAACCTACGCGGCAATGTGGAAAAAAGTCCAAGTTTCATAGCAAACGGATAAATAAATTTATAATTAAAAAGCTTATACTTATAAAAGAACAAACGATATAAATATAAGGGGCACGGCTGCAATGTGAGTGTTAATTTAATTTTTTTACTGCCATTGTACTCATGCCCATGCCATATAAAATATTGCTCAATATCGTGTAAAATTGATTGGGGATTTAAATTATTAACGTGCAGAAAAAAAAAGTCATTTCAGGCACCCTGCCCCCAGGGAATGAACATTATGAGATCATTGCCATTGTAATGAGATATAGACTCTTTGAGTTTTTATTATACTATAGACTATAGGCCTACTGAATACTGAGAATGGGGCTCAATAGCGATGATAGTCAATAAAGTCAATTGTCATGACAATCAGTCATGAATTTGAATCAAAGATTTAAATTCTGAAAAATTCAGTCTTACCAATTTCCTGAACCAACAACACAAATTTTTGCAGGTGGCATTTCTGTACGATTATGATAAATTGAATAGAGAAAATGTCCCGAACGGGCAATAGTGTTACTGACTAAACGGGACCTCGTAAACACATTAAAGAACTTTGAGCTCAAATAATACATAATATACTAGTTATACCAAATACCGCAACATGTTCATATCAGGGCTAAATTCACGAACATTTTTTTTTACATATACGGACAGATTTTTATCGCTGTTTTCACATTTTAAGAGTTAGCTTTAACTTTATTTAGTTGTAATTTTTCATACATGCATTCTAATACAAACAATAACAGGTAACAAAATTTGATTTTTTAAATTAAAAAATGAGAGTCGGGTTATATTTTTTGACTTATCGGAAGCGACCTTTTCGCCCCCCCCCCACACTCCCTCACTAGCTACCAGTGAGTATGGCCAGTGGTGCAAGTATATATTAGCAATAGGTACAATAGAGAACTAAGTGAGCACCAGCTCTTAAGAAACCTTCCGATGGGAATTGATGGGCTGAATCCCTTAGGTCGGTCACTTAGACTTTGACGCTCCCACTCCCATTATCTTTTTTAAATGTCCTATTACTCCCAAAACCCTGTGGTCGTTTATATATTATTTTTCTTTTTTTGTTTAGTGGGGTTATACATTTTAAACATGTATGTAAACATTTGTTATTAAACATTGTTTAGGATATTTTCAAGTCCAGAATGATAAAAGTAATCTGAAAAATATGGTACATTATTTATATCTACATTTGAAAGCTAAAAGAAGTTCGCTAGAATTTTTTTTATAATAAATCTTCATTTCGGTCAATAAACTTTTTTTTTTCTGTAGTCAATTTAATACCTTGCGTAACGCTAGCCTTTACTAATTGATTCTTAACTACCAAAAATCTTTTTAAATATTCTAAGTTAGATAATGTCAATAAAATAAGGAGGACATTTTTTTAAAAAAATTGTTAAGATGTTGTTTTTTTTTTTAAATTATAGAGGCATCGGACAATGTAAAAAAATAAAATTCTAAGAATTTTTTTTTCAAGGGAGAGTAAAATGGCTTTTGAAGAGTGATAAATGAATTCGAAATTTCTCTAACTTTTAGCTATAAATGATAATTAATTGATTTAAATATTTAACAATGAATATGTTTATGCTAGCTTCTAATTTATAACTAAAAAGAGGATAAATGATTTCTCTATCATACGAAAAGATAAGAATTTCAAAATATTAATAATTATTCGGCATCCTTTCGTCTCGCGGGACGATGGTGCATCACCGTTGGGTTGGGTTGCCTTTTCTCGAGTCGCTGTGCAGTCCTATCCTTGTGTGACAGTCTTTACCACAGTTTTTACACACGAGTTCTGTGCTTCCAAATGTTTTGGCCTTTCTCCTAGCTCTTCTGTCTGCAGCCTCCTCCATTCTTCGCTCCTCGGCTACTACTATGACGCCCTCTTTGACAACTGTGCGCCACGTAGATCGGTCTTATGCCTTACACTCCCAGTCACTTGTATGTATTTTGGCTGCTCTCATGCCCTTCGACAGACATCTTTAAATCGCAATCGTGGGCGCCCTGTTTTCCTCTTTCCCGAAGCAAGTTCACCATATAGGAGGTCCTTCGGGATGCGGCCGGGGTTCATTCTTTTGACATGTCCTAGCCACCTCAGGCGTCTTTCACTAAGAATTGAGAACATGCTTTGTGTATTGACACGCGTTAGGACCTCACTATTAGGCACTTTGTCTTGCCATTTAATACCAAGGATGCGACGCAGGCATCTCAGATGGAAGCTATTAAGCTTGCGCTCTTGTGATGTTTAAGTGGTCCATGTCTCGCTCCCATATAGTAGTGTACTGGTGATTCTGGTGACACGGAACCGATAGACGCACAGTTTGTTTTTCTCTGACCGTTAGCTTGGTGTTTTGCCAGACCCATTTATTTAGTTTAGCCATTGTGGCAGCTGCCTTGCCAATTCTGCTGTTTATTTCTTCTTCAATGGGCAGCGTATTGGAGACCTTAGACCCCAAGTAGGTGAAGCTGTCCACAACCTCCAAGTTTTCACTATCGATATTTATGGTAGGAGACAGTCGAGTGTCTTGGGCCATGATGTTTGTCTTTTTCAAGCTGATTTGCAGACCAAATTCTTTACAGGCATTGGAGAAGCTTGACACGAGTTGTTGCAAACCAGTTTCTGTGTGTGCTGTTAGTGCCGCATCATCCGCAAATAGTAGCTCACGAATTAGGACATCCGTCGTTTTGGTCTTGGCTCGGAGGCAGGCAGTATTGAAAAGTCCTCCATCAGCTCTGGTGTGTAATATTAATAATAATAATAATAATGGTTAATATTATTTGTGAGAAAGGGTCCGAAGCGACCGTTTCGTCCCCCTCAATTTACTAGCAACGCTACTGAGCGGTGCCGATTTAGGGCCCGGGGCGCTAGTACGGATTAGCAAAAGGAACCGCTAAGAATGCAGTGGACGTCAGCTCTGATGAAACCTCCCAGTGCGGGTCACACCCTAGGTAGGTCATTGATGATCCCCCGCATTGCGGCGGACCTAACCATAGAGACTCGTAAGCTTTGCCGGGGTGGCGCCGAAATGATAGCAAGTCGAAGTAAGGACATCAACCCCTGCTTTGGGAGGTCAACCTAGTAGGAGGCGTTTTCGACCTAGTGTCCTGGACGCACAGGTGGCCGCTTCTAGAAGCGACCACTCCGGGGACGCTTCTCAGCTTTTACGTCCCCTAGGGGGCCAGAGAGCTGAGGGGGTTTTCGGGGAAGCCCCATGAAGAGTGTAGGCTTGGGACTGTTGATTTTCTTCCACATGTAGGATCATTATTTGTGAGAAAAGGTACAAAATGACTTCGAGATGTACTTGATATTTTGCAATTATTCACATTATTGGACAAGCATTTGGGCAACACCCGCAGTTTTTCACCTGAAAATGTCCATATGGGAAACACAGATAAGCTCAAGATGAAATTGGAGTACGCCCCTCCCATCCCCCCCCAAAAAAAAAAATAATAATAATAAATAAATAAATAAAAATTATAACGCAAACAAACAAATTAAAAATTGCTTGCTCATTGGCATAGGGCAGCAAAAAAGGGCGCAACAAAAAATCAAGTCAGGCAAGCCGTAGCTACAAGACGCANGAATGAATCTGAATAAATTGAGTTACACTTACAAAAATCAAATATTTTATTTTAATGTTTGCATTCAAAATCTTTTATCCCATACTAAATTACTCATTTGCATAATATCATACTTATAGTGCATTTTTTCCTGTTAGCTATGATAGCGTATATGGGAAAAATCTTTCTAATCTGTTCCTACTGAATAGGACGCAATAATAGTTTGTATATAAGTTAACACAAGGAGCAACTGTGTATATAAGAAAATGGAATTTTAAAACTGACACTTTCTTATGCCATCTGTTAATACACACATACAAATTCGTATTCATTCCGAGTGAAATTCAAACGTGGAATGGTTTACCAGATCAAACCAGGATATAACTATAGATCAGTCGTATCTTACTTGTCTGTTACAGATTAGCCTTCTACACAGAAGATTATTGTGTCCTTCACTTATTTATGATTACATCCAAGTTGTAAACATCCCCTCCTCCCACTAGCGGATTTAGCTATAGGGCAGGGGGGCGCCCCTGTTGGGTCTAAAATGGCGCCCCCTTAAGACGTCTTTAATAAACACTAAAAAGGTGTAACTAGAGCAGAAAAAAAGATTGCTCAACACGAAACTTTTTATAAATCACTAATCTGCAATACGACAATATTGGCTTGCTAAATATCGTATTTCAAAACTGCAATATTTGGTTTAGTCAGTCAGGAGCGTCGCTAAGTGGAAAAGAATAGAAAAGCATTGAAACGAATGATAGGTGTGACGTTGTTTTAGCAAAACAGAGGACACAGAGAAAATTCTTGCTTTATTGATTGCAGTTGTAGAAATACTGAAAATTTTCGTTAAATGTTAAGTTTATTAGCCAACTATGATTCCACTTTGGACAGTCATCTAAAGTTAAAAAGAAAAATGAAATTTATTTAAGTAATGATGTGCGAATTGATTTAATTCAATCATTTGCCCCTGAATTATGAGCAGCAATTGATAATAAAGTTAAGTCTTCGCATTTCTTTTCTTTAATTACTTATTCAACCATTAATATATCTAAAATTGATCAGATGTCAATTTACGTTCAGTTTTAAAATTAAGAAATGTTGATGAAAGATTTATAGGCTTGTATACTTTGGTAAACAGAAATGCTGCAAATCTGCATTTGCTCAGAAGATTCTAACGGAACTACACATTACAAAAGCGAAACATTGATATCACAATATGTGGAGAAAAGGCGTACGATGGCGCATCTGTGAGGTCTGGAATTAAGATTGGACTTCAAACTTTCACCCACTGTTGTGCCTATGTTTTGAATTTGATCACTATCGAAGCAATTTCTGTACACAGTAATGTACAGTTGTTTGTTGGCACATCTGAAAGGTTATATGCATTCTTTACGTCTAGTTTACCACGTCTACATACTATTAAAGATCATACATCTCAATATGAATCAACAGTAAAAGCTCAGAAATGACTTTCTGATACAAGATGGGCAAGCCTTAAGCATTCAGTCGATGCAGTTGTTGGATCATTCTCTGCTATCCTAGCCACTCTAGAAGATATAAATTCAAGGGAATCAACATAACATAGAGGAAGTGTCAGAGCAGAAGCTGTGGGCCTATCTTTTTTATCCGGCATCCTTCCGTCTCGTGAGACGATGGTGCATCACCGTTGGGTTGGGTTGCATTTTCTCGAGTGGCTGTGCAGTCCTATCCTTGAGTGACAGTCTTTGCCACAGTTTTTACACACGAGTTCTGTGCTTCCAAATGTTTTGGCCTTTCTCCTAGCTCTTCTGTCTGCAGCCTCCTCCATTCTTCGCTCCTCGGCTACTATGACGCCCTCTTTGACAACTGTGCGCCACGTAGATCGGTCTTCTGCCTTACACTCCCAGTCACTTGTATGTTTTTTGGCTGCTTTCATGTCCCTTTGACAAACATCTTTAAATCGCAAGCGTGGGCGACCTGTTTTCCTCTTTCCTGAAGCAAGTTCACCATATAGGAGGTCCTTCGGGATGCGGCCGGGGCTCATTCTTTTGACATGTCCTAGCCACCTCAGGCGTCTTTCACTAAGAATTGAGAACATGCTTTGGGTATTGGCACGCATTAGGACCTCACTATTGGGCACTTTGTCTTGCCATTTAATACCAAGAATGCGGCGCAGGCATCTCAAATGGAAGCTGTTAAGCTTACGCTCTTGTGATGTATAAGTGGTCCATGTCTCGCTCCCATATAGTAGTGTACTGATGACACAGGCTCGATAGACGCACAGTTTGGTTTTCTCCGTTAGCTTGGTGTTTTGCCAGACCCGCTTATTTAGTTTAGCCATTGTTGCGGCTGCCTTGCCAATTCTGCTGTTTATTTCTTCTTCAATGGACAGTGTATTGGAGACCTTGGATCCCAAGTAGGTGAAGCTGTCCACAACCTCCAAGTTTTCATTATCGATATTTATGGTAGGAGGAGGTCGAGTGTCTTGGGCCATGATGTTTGTCTTTTTCAAGCTGATTTGCAGACCAAATTCTTTGCAGGCATTGGAGAAGCTTGACACGAGTTGTTGCAAACCAGATTCTGTATGTGCTGTTAGTGCCGCATCATCCGCAAATAGTAGCTCTCGAATTAGGACATCCGTCGTTTTGGTCTTGGCTCGGAGGCGGGCAGTGTTGAAAAGTCCTCCATCAGCTCTGGTATGTAACCAGATTCCCTCACTGCTATCCTTGAATGCGTATCGAAGAAGTACAGAGAAGAATATTGCGAAGAGTGTTGGTGCGAGTACACAACCTTGTTTAACTCCGCTGCTGACAGGGAAGGCCTCTGACTTAGCTCCATCGAACTGTACTGTGCCAAGCATATTTTCATGGAACTGTCTGATGATGGCAAGTAGGTGAGGGGGACATCCAATTTTTGCCAGTATTTGGAATAGCCCGTTGCGACTGACTAAGTCGAAGGCTTTTGTAAGGTCCACAAATGCAATGTATAGTGGCATCTGCTGCTCTCTGCATTTTTCCTGGAGCTGTCGTATGGAGAACACCATGTCTATGGTAGACCGACCGGACCGGAAACCACACTGAGATTCTGGATAGACGCGGGATGCTAGGCTTTGTAAACGTTTTAGTATAACGCGGGCAAAGGTCTTTCCTACAATACTAAGGAGTGAAATGCCGCGATAATTATTGCAATCACTCCTATCACCTTTGTTTTTATATAGTGTCACTATATTTGCATCCTTTAGGTCTTGGGGGATGTAGCCCTGTTCCCAGCAGAGGGACAGAATCTCGTGCAATGGTTGGAGTAAAGCTGTCTTGCCACTCTTTAGAACCTCTGGTGGTATTCCATCATTCCCAGGCGCTTTTCCACAAGCTAGACTGTCAATTGCTTTGCTCAGCTCTTCCTGTGTGGGCACGACATCAAGTTCTTCCATGAGTGGCATATCTGGGATGTCATCTAGAGCGGTGCTGGAGACTGTGGTAACTGTTGAATACAATTCCAGATAATGCTCAACCCACCGTTTTAGCTGTGCTGCCTGGTCTTGAATAATTTCTCCATTTTTGGACTTTAGGGGAGCAGCTTTTGACGTCAAGGGGCCCGTTGCCTTTTTGATGTTTTCGTACATGACTTTTGCATTGCCCATGTCTGCAGCTGATTGTATACTGGAACAGAGCTTAAGCCAGTAGGTATTGACACATTTACGTGCAACCTTTTGGGCAAGTGACTTAGCTGTTTTTAAAGCATGCAAATTGTCAGGTGTAGGCTTTTCCTTGTAAGCCATAAGAGCTTTCCTTTTTGCTTCAGTGACGGGTTTCATCTCGTCCCAATGTTCATCAAACCAGTCCGTGTTTTTGTGAGATTTTTTGCCAAAGGCTTGTATTGCGGATGTATAGATTGTGTCTCTCAGTTGCGTCCATTTGGAGTCAATGGTGACGCATGGGGACATCTTTGAGAGACTTTCCTTCACCTTGTCTTTGAACAGCTGCGCTATCGCAGGGTCTTTCATGCAGGAGGTATTGATGCGTGGACTTCCCTTTTTCTTTGTGTGGTACGAGTTTTTCCTCATTATTCGTACTTTGCTGGCGACAAGGGAATGATCCGTGTCACAGTCGGCACTGTGATAGCTGCGAGTGAGTAGGACGCTAGCTAGTTGTGCACGCCTGGTGATAATGAGGTCCAGCTGGTGCCATTGGTGGGATCGAGGGTGTCTCCAAGATACTTGATGTATATCCTTGCACTTGAAGAAAGTGTTGGTCACACACAAGCCTCGTGAGCAGCACAATTCCAGAAGCCTTTGTCCATTTTCATTTAACTTTCCTCTTCCAAATAGTCCAAGGCAGGTGGGCCAGGCTTCGTGGTCGCTCCCCACTCTAGCATTGAAATCTCCTAGGAGATAGATTGCCTCGTCTTTGTGGATGCCGGCTATTGCCTGGTCTAACGCTCCATAGAACTGGTCCTTCTCTTCCGGAGTTGAATAGAGTGTTGGGGCATACACACTAAGAATGTTTGCTGGGCCCGCAGTTGTTCTGAGTCTTAGAGTGAGGATCCTCTCCGTGCCTGATGACGGTGGTTCAATGGATGGTAGAAGAGTGTTTTTAACAGCGAAACCCACACCATGCTGTCTAGGTTCGTCTTTCGGTCTGCCTTGCCAGAAGAAGGTGTAATTGGCCTCTTTGAGTGAACCGTTGTCTGGGAGCCTGGTCTCCTGAAGGCATGCTATGTCAATCTTTAGCCTTTTAAGTTCTCTATCGATTATTCCTGTCTTCCGTGTGTCGTTTATGGACTGCAGATCATCAGTGATGCCGGGACACATAGTCCTCACGTTCCAGCTAGCGATTCGAAGAGCTGGGGTCTTCTTTTTCTTTTTTGTATTTCTTGGTGCAGGGCTTAGTGGCCCACTTGTTGAGTGGTACTCTAATCTCCACGCACCCAGTGGAGAAGGCAGGCCATGACGGGATAGCACCTATTTGACTGGGGGCTGCCCAGTTTGAGGCGGGCGGTAGCTGTCCAGTGAGACATTGGTAGTCTCTCCCACCGTCGGAAGCAGCCCCTGGCGCCTAGCTCTACGTCAATTGAGCTTTGGCTTATAACCGGTAACTGCTGCTTCCCGTGTTTTGTCGACACCTTGCGGCGACGCTGGAGTGTCCTCTCCAGAGGTGATGCAAGCCTGGGCGGGTATTATGGAGAATTAGCTGCTGCCCATACAGCATATCCCCCCTCTCCACGTCAATGGTGTAACCAAGGGAACGACTTGCGTCGATGCAGCTTGGCTGCCATTGGCGTCGCAGGAGCTGCCGGTATGTACATAAGTCTTATGTATAGACCGCCTGTAGGTGCTCCAATTCCTGATTTTCTTTCAGGGTTTACTCCCTTAGCCTTTCCCGCAAGGCAGGTATAGCCGCAAGGCAGCGGAGGATTTGTATTCGGAGTTTCCTTCTCCTAGATGAACTACCAGCCAAGGTTTTAACGAGCATCATCTACCCGTAGGGGTGCCAGAACC
>MUZC01002196.1:156539-171086 GCA_002072015.1 Radix auricularia
AAGCAAAGTAGAAGCTGACATATTAATGACGCTTTCTATTACTGACTGTGACCAACTGTAAAAATGTACTGATGCTGATTAACTGGCAAAAACTACAATTGCTAATTAATAGGTGCCACACTTTTATGTTAATAGGTGCCACTTTATAATAAAGAAGAAAACAATGTATTAATATATATATGACATGAAATCATCAATAGCCATGACTGACCACCTAAATATCCCCTTTAGCCATTACAATGAGATCTTTAATCTACAGCATTCATCAAAATGCTTTCACTAAAAAAAAGTTTAAGGACATAGTCCAATACTCTGATGAAACATTTAACTGTTGTTTCAACGCAAACATCAGCAGACGATTTGATGTCATTAAAAGTGAAACAAAGACTTGATGTACCTAGTGGAGCCTTCTTGGCATCATATTTCATCTCTATCACAGCATACTCTGATAAAACATTTAAATTTAACTGTTGTTCCAACACAAATACCATCAGACAATTTGAAACAAAGACTTGATGTACCTAGTGGAGCCTTCTTGGCATCATATTTCATCTCTATCACAGCATACTCTGACAAAACATTTAAATTTAACTGTTGTTCCAACACAAATATCATCAGACAATATGAAACAAAGACTTGATGTACCTAGTGAAGTCTTCTTGGCATCATATTTCATCTCTATCACAGCATCTTTCATTGACTTGACATCACATATCAGTTGGATTAAATCCTGAACTTTTTTGAACTTTTCCTGAACTATCTGTTTTAATAACAAATATTCTTTTGTTTTTTACCTGTGCTATTTGAACAAAAGTTGGTTTATATTTTCGTGTTATCAAACCACTTGTAGCGCAAGAGTATTGAAATTGCAATTGCAAAACGATTGATCGATGTTGAAAGAAATAAGTTTTTTGAAAAGAGAAGCGATCAAGCTTTTTAAAATTCTGAAAGTAGATGTCTAATCCTCTATTAACGAAAATTGTTCCAAACTAGATATTAAAAACAGAATTTAAAGAAACTCAAATTTGCAAAAATAAATAAATAAATAAAAGGTGAACTTAGTAGAGATGAGAGGGCTGATGATCCAACTACTAGTTTTAAATCTGAAACGTACTTCACTATCTTGGATACACTTCTAAAATAAATAGATGATCGATTTAATGACTTTAGGGGCACAGCTATTTATTTCTATTGTATTGATCCATCAAAAATGTTGGAAGAAAATAACAATTCTCTTTGAAGTTGATGCAAACTTTACAAACACATTAACCTTGAAGAAGCAATCGTTGAATAGTATACCTTCAAAGATTTGTAGGCATCACAACGTCCATCTTAACGTCAATCATTACGTCCATCACAACGTCCATCACTATCTGCAACTAGTGAGCTACAACTTAAAGAATTTCTACCATTCTTGTTTGAAAAATAAATGGCATCAGGTCTCCCTAATTTGTCAATACTCTATACAAATTTACTTGAATCTTCCTGATAGCAATGATTGAAAATCATCAAAATTATTTGTGCTAAAAAATGGCAATAATTTCAAATGAACATGAGGACTTTGACTTTGAATCAACGATAAATCGTTTCGCTTCACGTAGAAAGGAATTTAAATAAGGCTCAAGGCTCTATACAAATTCGCATAAACTAAGTTTCTTTCTTAGATCAAAAAATATACAATTGAAATAAATGTACGTCACTATTCTGAAAACAAATATGTTTACATTGTTTCTTCTGTTTGTCTTGTTGGAAAATTTACTAAATTAGTAGGCTAATAATTATTATTTCTAGGGCTGCAGAAATTAATGATTAATTTCTCGAGTAATCATTAGAAATGTTTAAAGATTAAATTATTTTTAACGATTAGTTGACCCATCACTTACAAAAAATTGGAAGTCTAAATAATAATAATAATAATAATTATTATTATTATTAAAAAAATGGCGCCTGATAAATGATGAATTTCCTTAAGATTACACGTACATTTTGGTTTTAAAATATTGATTGACGGGAAGGTTCAAAATGTTGATAAAGTTTGCCTACTTATCAAACCAAATGAAAAGCGTATTTAGCTAATGGTAGTAATGGCGTTTGACTCAGAGACAGTAATGACGACAACTCTTCTGATGAATTACTACGTTACATGGAGATGAAAGTTCTTGAATCCATTAATCCTGTACAATGGTGGAAAGTTAATGAACACCAATATCTGATAATGTCATTCCTTGCCAAGACCGCTTTGAGCATACCAGTAATACCAGTTACATCAGTTCCATGTCAATGATTGTTCAGTTCTGCTGGTTATATTTTTAATTAGACCCGCTCATCACTTGTACCAATTAGTATCAACACACTTTTGCGTAGTTGGTGAAAAGTTGATATATAAAGGAGACATTCCAGGGTTATTTAGATTTTCAACAAGAACGTTAAATAAGTGTTACTTATGACATCATAAATTATTTTTTTTGACTTTAATCGAAATTAACGATTAATTAATCGTTATTTTTTCAAAATTTAACCATTAAATTTAAATTAATCGTTAACAGCCCTAGTATTTACTTAATGATCTGTTATTAGTAACATTTTCGGCACCCCCTAAAATTCTCCTGCCCCCCCCACGCAGACAAAGCTAAATCCGCCACTGCCTCCTCCTCTTCACACTTCGTCACAAATGCGTGACCTAATCCCCCCACCCCTATATACGCGTGATGTCATTTATGGAAGAGCCTAGGTCTTTTTTTGTAAGATTTTGCTATAGCTCTCTGTTTTATAGTTTAAAAATCATGAGGAAATATACTTATTTTAACCCCCTGTTGAGATGCGGTTGGGGGCCGTCCAGAAAGTACGCAACGCTATTTTTGACCATTTACCCCCCCCCCCCTTAAGTACGTCACACTTTGAAACAATTTTTTTTTAAAGAACAAAATAATTAAAATTTAATATTAAACATAGTGATGTCACACATGACCGGACACCCCCATCCACCCTGTCACACTTTCTTACACGCCCTCCCCCTGTGGGACGTGGTGGTCGAGAGGTAGCGCTCTTGACTGTCATACCGATTGTCACGAGTTCGAATCCACACGAGGGTGAGGATTTGTTCTCGGGGCCTGAGGAGTCTCCGAGCCACCCAGCTCCGAATGGGTACCTAACCAGACAATAGTTAGGCGGCTGGGGTAATGCGTGGAACCCCTATAGCCGTGGCCTGTGACCGCTGCATCACTTGCCAACAGATCATCTCTCATGGTCTGTGGACGCAATTATCTTCTGCATAGAAGGAGCGTCTGTATATCTAAGATAAGATAAGATGGATGGCCCCTTGGCCCTTGGGTAAAGCATTATTATAAATTAGGAAGAGCGGGGGACCCAGGATAGTTCCTTGTGGAACTCCTGAGTTAAATGTACATGGTGCTGATCAAGATTTTCACTTATTACAGTTTGTTCTCTATAAAAAAAAAAAAAAAAAAAAGGAAATCCATGGTCATGGTCATTTTCTACAAATAAGACGTAATTTTTTATTTCAAAAATGTTCCTTCTACACGGGAGATTTTTAAGCCTTCGTCGTCTGATAAATAGTTATTGTCAGTGAACTATAATTTTATTTTCAGTATACAAGTACATTATATTTCTTCGGATGAATAGTATGTTAACGTAATATGTCAAGGCCATCTGAATCGCCGTCTCCTCACGTACAGCTTTAAATGAGAAAAGGGAATTCCCTTTAACTTTGTTTCGGGCTAATTTGCAGATTAATTGAAATGTTAAAAAAAAAAAGCAAAAAAAACAACAACAGTTTCATGCACATTAAAAGATGGCTACATATAAACTTATTTTATATATAATGCCGATAGGATTTTAAAAAGCACTGTCGGGGAAAAATGACAATTTTTATGCTACTTTAGAAAAGGATAAGAAAGTCATTTTCTTAAAGTAAATGACCTCTAGATTAAAATATGTAACCGGAAAGGCTGATGAAATGACATACTCATGGTCCTTAGCAGCAAGTAATAATCAGGGCTTTCAAGTTCATATTCATTGATTCATAGTCATAGCATTGGTTCGTTTTAGCCATTAACTTTGGGGTAAGTATCCGCAAAGCTATATTTAATTTTGTAATCTTTTTACTTTTTAAATTATGGTCAGAGTCATAGTAGTTCCACCAAGTGAAGTGAACAGTGAAGCCTTAGTCAGTCATATATAGTATAAATTATAGTATAATATAGTCTTAGTCTTAGTAACTTCTTGGTAAGCCGGCGCCGGGCCTTCTTAACTCAGACGACTTATACTATAATTAACACTTAGACTTAGTTCACTTAGGCCTAATAAGTTAAGTCACTTAAACTTTCACTTAACTTTGACTTCTGACTTAACTTTACTAACTTTACTTAACTGATCACTGATACCAATACTAGTGATACTGATAACTGAATAACTGGTAAACGTTTAGTACTCAGTCCGCACCGCCATTATCGGCGGCCATCTTGTTGCTAAGGCACGTGACCGCCGTGACTTTCGGAAAAGTAGTGCGAGCCCCGTGAAATCAGAGGGGTAGGGCAATCAGGGATTCTAAAATTGCGCAGTTTTTTTTAGCTACCGGCAAATTAAAAAAAAAAATTCACGGGGCTCGCATTACTTTTCCGGCGGTGACGTGCCATAGCAATAGATGGCCGAAGGATTGGGGGACATTCTAATATTTTTAGGAGTATTTTTTAGCGTTTTACATAAAAGCAAAATAGTTGTAAAAATGAAGAAAACAATGGGTACTCACCGATCAGGCATCGGAATCACAACAAAGGGGGATACACTTTTTAAATCCTTTTAGAAATTCACGCATTAGATCACTGCTGCCACTATTAAAATTCTATAGCTATACCTAACCCAAACCCTAAAATTAAAATCTTCAATTTTTTGAAATTGATAACTAAACCTAACCTAAGAACTTTCTTGGACCGTCGAGATGAGGTTCTGAATGATTGCTGGGACCCTCGAGATGAGGTTCTGAATGATTGCTGGGACCCTCGAGATGAGGTTCTGAATGATGGCTGGGACCTCAATATTCCGAAAATTCTAAAGCTATACCTAACCCAAACCCTAAAATCTTCAATTTTCCGAAAATTCTAACAAAAAATGGCTACTTACTAATGGAAACGACATGGTCAAAAAAAGCCCGCCAAGTAATTAGCAGCACTCCTTTTCTAAATGAGCACAGCAAATAGTTCTTAGAATATACTCATTTATACTTGGGAAAAGAGAGCCCCCCCCCCCTTCTCGCGGCGCATGAATACAAATCCAATAATGATACTAAACAAATTATTTACATTTTACAGCAAGGGGAGGTAATAAATAAATAAGAAACCAACAAAATTCAAGGGAAGCAACTATCTTTCATAGCAACCGGAAGAGACGCGACGCTGCGGTCAGAGTAATAAACATTAGCCGAATAACTGTGTTAGTGTTAGTGACACTGTTAGTGACTTAACTTGACTTAACCTAAGTCAGTGATGACTGACTGACTGAGGCACTGAAACACTGAAAGCAAATGTCAATTTAGTATAGTTAAGTATAGTATTGTCAAATTGTGGCTATGAATATGAAATTAGGATTACTGTTTCCGTATGCTGTCAGTGTCAGTTTAGTTGAGTTAGTAGTAGTAGTCTATTAGTGACAGTCTATTACTATTAGTTAGTTTTGTTAAGTTTAGTTAGTGTTAAGTGTTAGTAATATCAGATATTGACAATTTTTGAAGATAGTTTCTAAAAAAGACTAATTGAAATTGAAAAGAATAAAATAAATGAAAGAGTCTTTGAGTTTAAGTAAAATTAAGAGTAGTTAAGACTAAGACTACTGTAAATTATTGTTGTACGGATCAGGCCTAAATATGGTGTTTTCTGGCCGCCATCTTTGGTTGCTATGCAAGTCACAAAGATGGCTGGCGGATCGATAGTCCAAACTGAGGGGAAAATGCTGAAAATGAAATGGGCCAGGCAATGGAAGAAAATCATGAAAAATACACTTTATTTTATAAATAATTCTCGCGTTATATCCTTCCGCAAAGCGAAAAAGAGCGAGCTTTCAAATTCGTAGGCTTATTGCATCACTCGCTATGCCCGCAGTTTCGTATTCGATGATTCGTATCTAATAATTATAAGGGGAGGCGTTCCCCCCTCCCCTTAGACACCTCCCCCGTTTCTTTTTTTTATTTTGGGGTGGGAGTACCATCCCGTAACCCCACCCCGTTTTTATTTTATTATTTATTTCAAATTATAAGGGGAGGCGTTCACCCTCCCCTTAGACCCCTACCCCGGTTTTTAAATTTTTTTAGATCAGGGAGACAACCGAGGAAATACAATAATAAAGGTAGTTAACTGCAAAATAGCAACCGTACAGTCCTGGACGCGACCAACTTTTGGGCCGCCATCTTTGATCCGTACAACGATAATTAGGATAATTAGCCAAGACTGCTAGTACTAGACTACTGACTGACTACTGCTATGACTGGGTTTTAAATTTATAATATTAATTATTAACATTGTTGTTTTTTTATCCTCGGCGACAGGTACTTCAAAAATAATATTTTATCAATTTAATCAAAGTCAGAAGAATTCTAATTTGAAAAATGTCTGGAGCTCAAAGGCCGAGGTTCGACGACACTGCAACTGCAGGGAGTAAAACTATGAGCAAAATTAAAGAGAATCCCATGGTTCCAATAGGTATGATTATGTCTTTAAAACACTTTTTATTTCATTTTTTGTATTTGAAACATTGCACAGAATATTATAAAGACATTGTCTGTGTGTATTAAGATAATTTTACAAATATCATAATTACAGTGGTACATCAAGATACGAAATTAATCCATTCTGGGGTAGCCTTCATATCCCGGATTTTTTGTATCTCGAATCAAGTTTTACATTTCTTAAGCCTAAACAATTCCAAGCCACAGAGAAACAACACTAACAATAGAAAATAACATGGACAACAAATAAAGTATGACTCTTCAATCCTTAAAAGTACACATTGGATGGCATCTGTCCTTCTACAAAAGATGATAGTTGATAGATTTATCTTTATTGTTTTTAGCTCTTGGTGTGGCTGATGAGACCAATCCTCAAGTGGCAGTCTCTTCTGCATTTCTCATACACAAATGCGGTGCGGCAGTGTTGCCTGGCCTTCCTTTTTTTTTTATCCTTCTTTCAATACAGCCTGCCATGTGGACCTATCCTCTGCCAGGTTTTCCAAGTTTTGTATGTCAATGTTGGCTGCTTTCATGTCTCTTTTTATATATGTATCAGAGACATGGGCGACCAACTGACCTTTTCCCTGTCACCAGCTCGCTGTATAGCACATCCTTGGGTATGTGATCAGTTTGCATTTTCTTGATGTGTCCAAGCCATTGGAGTCATCTTTGACTTAATATGGCTGGAATTGGAATGCTGCTCATGCTTGCTTGAGCAAGGACCTCCCTGTTGGGGACTTTCTATTGCCATTTGATGTCTATGATGCGGCACATGCATCTGAGCTGGAAGCTATTGAGCCTTCTTTCATGCCTGGTATAGGTGATGGAAGACTCACATCCATAGAGGAGTGTGCTCAGTACGCTCGAGATGTTCAATCGCAGATGTGTAAAACCGTCAACAACATCCAGGTTGCAGTTGTAAATGGTGATAGTGGGAAGGGAGGCAGCATCCTGTGCCAAAATGTTGGTGTTTTTTTATGCTAATGGTCAGGCCAAACTCTTTGCAGCCAGCGTATAAGCTGGATACAAGGTTCTACTGGCCGTCTGCTGTGTGAGATATCAAGGCGGCATTGTCTGTAAATAAGAACTTGTGCTGCAAAATCTTCCTTATTTTTGTCTTGGCTCTAAGTTGGGCAATATTTAATAATCTCCCGTCAGTTCTAGTGTGTATGTATATCCCCTCGCTGTTGTTCTTGAAGGCATACTGGAGTTAGATGGAAAAGAATATTGCAAATAGAGTGGGTGCCAGCACGCAGCCTTGCTTTACTCCACTACCTACTAGAAAAGCCTCCAAAGTAGCACCGTCATAGCACACTATGTCCAATGTTCCCTCTAAGATTCTTTAGTCCATGTGCAATATTTAAAAAAATTTGCTGCGCAGTAACTCTAAACTGCTGCATGACATCGGTCAGATATCTGCGCAGCCGCACAGCTTAAAGGGAACGTTGACTGTGTCCTGTCTGTTATCGTTGCATTGCCTGATGATGTTTAGCAGACATGTAGGGCAGCCTATTTTTACTAAGATCTGGAAAAGGCTGCTTCTGCTGACAAGATCAAAAGTTCTAGTGAAGTCGAAAAATGTGATGTAAAGAGGTATATTGTCAGGGGTATGAGAACCACTGCGGTTGTCATTTGGAATATTGCCTGGTCACGGGCTCATGTTTTGAACTCTGAACGAGTTCACTCGAGTTCATGTCACGAGGGGAGCGTTTGCTCAGGCCACGCAAGGTATGTCCAGAGACCCCGGGTATATAACTCGTGGGTCTCGCTGTGTAAGACAGAGACGGACATGATGTTATGTTGTAGAGAGCAGTGGGGTGTAGACAAGTGACCAGTGTCAGAACACGAGATTACCGCAACTGTTAGAGCGGCCGTGTTAGTCCGTAGGACGGTACAGCGGGCCTAGATGGTAACTGAGAGACACGAAGATAGGTGTTAGTGAGACGACCAGAAGTGTACATAGTTGACAAGTGTCTTGGCATGTAAATAAAGATTGCTGATGAGAAAAAGGACTTGTGTTGCATTACTTGTACAACAGTGTTGGTGTGAACTCCGGGAACCATAAACCCTAGAAAACGATACCCGACATATATGTTGCTTCCTGCATTTCTTCTGCAGCTGGTGCAGAGAGAAGATCATGTCTATGGTTGATTCTGGCTTGAAAGCCACACTGCCATTCTGGGAGTACACGCAATGCTAGGGTCTGCAGGCATGTTGATGCAACAAGGGCGAAGGCCTTTCCAACTATACTGAGGAGAGAGATTCCACGATAGTAATTGCAGTCGCTCTTGTCTCTTTTATTCATATACAATGTAACAATGTTTGCTTCTTTCAACTCCTGTGGTATCTGTCCCTGTTCCCAGCACAGAGTGAGGAGGTCGTGCAAAGGCTGTAAAAGTACTTCTTTTCCACACTTGAGAACTTCTATTGGAATTCCATCATTGCCAGGGGCTTTCCCGCAGGCTAGACAATCGATGGCTCTACCTAGCTCATCTATGTTGGGTAGGGTATCAAGCTCTTTCATGGCCGGTAGGTCTGGGATATCATCCAGGGCAGAAGTTGAGACATTGTGTATTGTTGGTACACATTATAAATTTAATTAATAATAATAAAACAATAAAATAAATAAAAAATAATCTGTACACAAATTAGAACCCTTACCTTTCGGGTGAGTCAGTGTGTCAGAGAAGGTGGTAGAGGAGGAGAACAGATGGCAGAAAGCATTACAGCATTGCGTAAGAAAACTTAACTTAATGAAAATAATACATTATGTACAAACATGAATTAATACTAAATAAACACTTATATTTAGTACAGATCTACACTAAACATAAGAAGTAGCTTAAAATTTTAACTTACATCATTTATTTTCTTGTTCAATTTTTTTTTCATGCTTCTTAGGACTTTCTAATTTTTTGTTTTACCTTTTATTTTCTTTGCATCACTTCAACCAACATCTTAGCAAAATATTGATCCAAGGAAGCTTATTTTTGTCTGTTTTTTACAATGTTTCTCAAAACAAGTCAGGCAAATGTCATTGAAATGCCCAACAACATGACCTTTTCAGGGTGATGCCCAATGTTGTCAGCTGCGCGTTTTTCATTTCTTGGAAAAAAAATTGTTATCATGGAACAAAATATTCTTCAACCGGCCTTTCATATCATGGATTTTTTAACATGTAACATCCGTATCTCAAGGTACCACTGTATTTTCATGCCCCTCTCAATCTCTCATTCCTTTAAATCACTTAAAATTTAGGCAACATTATAACTAGTCATACATTCAAAAGACACCAGTGCCTAAATTATAATAATATAAAGAAGCACTCTGATCTCATATGGAATTAAAGTTTCATGACATGTAACTGCCTATTTTTGTGCATGAGAAATATTTGTCTATGATTACATTTTATTAGGTTTACATGTAATTTCATCATTAAAATTTACTTTAAGTTAAACAATGAAAACCAACACACTATTAACATGCAAATCTCTAATAAAATTACAAGGATGGACACAAACCATGAATAATTGTGGGACACAAAACTCTTATGAAATATGTAAGATAAGACAATGAACATTTCCATTTTTTTGTACAAACAAAAAATTACTTTAGCATATTTACCATTTGATAGTTTTTTAGTTTCAGACCATTATAAGTAAATTATAACTCTTGCATACATATTATTTATCTAGTCCATCGTCTCAATTAAAATTGTCAAAGGCATAAATATTCAGATAACAATGTGAATATATTTAATGTGCATTACCTTGACGCAAACCATAGATAAGCTTAGACTTCAAATATAATTCTGTTTAGTGTCTGTTTTATATTAGAAAAGAAATCAAGATTACACTGCACATCTATCCAGATTACACCACATAAATGCTTACACATTAGAAACCCAAATAATACTATATTTATGGTTTTAGCTTAACAAAGTTTTTAACGAATTTATTTACTTAAGATTAGAGTTTGAACTTTAAAAAAATAAGCTTTCCTGAAAAACAACTTTTTTCTTCAGGTATGACTGGCTTCTTCCTAGCTGTAGCCTATGGTATCAGGAACTTCAAGAATCGTCCCAAGACTATGTCACCATCGATGTACATTATGAGGTTTCGAGTATTTGCCCAAGGCATAGCAGTGGGCTGCATGTTTTTAGGAATTGGATACACCATAGTAAAAGATCATTGGCGTGAAAGCCATCCTGGAGATAAGAAAAAGTAATCTTAGTGTTGTCTTGAAGATAAATTGTATTGGATTATTCATATAGAAATTGACTTGCTTATTTTTTAAATTTTCACTAGTAAATGAGTGTTCTTAAGTCAGTGAAGTTAAGGTTACATATGTTGTGGATGTATTTTGTCAATTAATTAACAAGCAGAAAAAACGGCTTGCGTTTAATGTCAACAAAATCTTCATTTAATAAATAGTTATGTGAAATCTTAAGTGCTGACCATTGTCAACGTCAACTGTCAATATTTAAATTTGACATAGTGCAACATCAACTTTAGTCAATGTTAATATGAGACGTATTAACATCCCATAGTCATGTATACAACATAGTTGTTTAGAAGTGGGATCATTTGTGTTTTAAGGGAGGATTAACTAAAATCACTCTTTTTTTTCCTTTTTCAAATGTGTGTTTTTTTAAAATAAAAATATGTTTGAATGCTTGCACTGAATGTATGAACTCAAATTTTAAATGAATTTAATTTATATGTCTCTGCAGTGTGTTTTTCAGAAAAGCCATTGTAGGAATAATAATATTTGAAAAAGAAATAGTGAATGGATTAATAGTTAATAAGAACTGTGATATTTTCCAATTATTTCAAAGGAATATTTTTTCCTTGAACTTGCTGTATCTGCATCAAAATATTTATTACTTCAGCACATAACCAGTACTAAGACAAAGCTGTATAAATAAGATGATCAAAGATGGTTTGGGGATTTCTAAGTTTCTGTGAATTGTTTCAGTTGTAACAAAAGCTAATATCTTGACTGCAATGTTTTGATGAATTGTTTCAGTTGTAACAAAAGCTAATATCTTAACTACTGTTCAGTTCGACTTGCTTATGTTTACTTGTTGACTGTGAAGGTACACGAAGAGAGACACCTGACAAAGGTACACGAAGAGAGACACCTGACAAAGGTACTTGAACTTTTCTTGTGCTCATCTTATTAGATCATATTGATCTTGGATGGATATTGCTGTTTGATGGCTATTGCTGTTTGATGGCTATTGCTATTTGATGGCTATTGCTGTTTGATGGCTATTGCTGTTTGATGACTATAACTATAAATAAATGAACAGTTTTACTCCCAAATGATCTGTGTGACTTTTTAAAAATTTTATAAACGACTTTGTGCAAGTGTGAATAGTACCATTATATTTTAAAATGATTCCATGCCTTTACAGTGTATAAGCAGTGCTTTGATGAAATGACTATATTGTAGATGAATATGATGTTGAAGCAATACATTTTTTAGACCAAATTGAAGTTTAAAAGTTTTCAAATCAAGAATTGAATTTTTTAAATATTTTTTCTGCATGGCTAGAGCCTTTATTGAAATATCAGAAAGTCATGATGGTGTGATATGGATATAAATAACAGAAAGTCATGACGGTGTAATATGGATATAAATATCAGAAAGTCATGACAGTGTAATATGGATATAAATATCAGAAAGTCATGACGGTGTGATATGGATATAAATATCAGAAAGTCATGACGGTGTGATATGGATATAAATATCAGAAAGTCATGATGTTGTGATATGGATATAAATATCAGAAAGTCATGATGTTGTGTTATGGATAGGCCTGTCAACGGGTACCCGGGACCCGGGTACCCGTTGACGAACAATTACCCGAGTATTAAAATGGCGCCCGGGTACCCGTGAAAATGGTACTGCAATATCGTTACCACCAGTGTTTAAACTGTGGCTCTTATGTGTTCAAATTTCGGCTCGAGAATATTTTTTTAACAAATTAAAATTTAACATGAAAATGCTTAAAATGAAATAAGTGTTAAAGGGAAATAAAACACGGTCTCGACAATAAACTTCAAAGTATATTGATACACATTTTTTTCCAAGAACATGAAACAAAAATCATTTAAAACAAAAAGGTTTTTGTTCTTTGAATTGTTCAAGTAAGGAAAATAAATAACAACGCCGATAACTACTATTAACTATTAACTAGGAAGGGCTCGAAATGACCTTCACATTGGCTTTGAAATACGCCGCTCATCGTTGTTACCGACAGAGCGAGCCAACCCCCCCCCCCCCCCNGTGTCACCACTCCTATCCCCACCATACTTAAAAAAAATGTTTCAATCGTTGAATGATTTTCACTATAATAACGAAAATAAATGGTGGGGGGTGGGTCCATCCCCTCAGTATGACACAAAATAGGACACAAGAGCGATAACTAGGAATGGCTAGAAAGGACCTTGGCTTTGAAATACGCCGCTCATCTATGTTACCGATTGAGACGCGCCAATTTCTTTTTATCTACCCTTCCCCCACACTAACATATGTCTCAATCCCATCCCCAACTTACTTTTAAAAAAATCAACACCTGCTATATTCTGGGGGGTGGGGTAATTTTAAAAAAATATTCGTTATTTATAAAATCATATTTCCATAATTTTAACAATGTGTACCGTATTACAAAAATAAATACTGGGGGATGGGTCCACTAAGTAGGGGCAAGTCCTGAAAAGTTTAGTTAATTAAAACAGTTGTCAGCTACACCAATGAACTAGAAATAACCCGCCATGTCATCATACCATTAGCATACCTCCCCCCCCACCCCCCCGCTAAAAAAAATCACCTTACCACCCCTCTGCTCACTGTTTTTACACCACTGTACTACAGTAGTATATTAATGTCATCATTTTACAATCGTTGACTCATTATATCAAAATTTGCATTTCCCCAATAAACAAAGCAGTAAAAGGCTAATGGTAGTACTAGCGGACATTTAAAAAAATTACGAAAATTTTGAGGCATTTTTAACGGGTAACCCAGGCCCGTTCAAATTTTGGACGGGTACCCGGGCAGCATTTTTCAACAATATTGACAGCCCTAGTTATGGATATAATATCAGAAATTCATGACAGTGTGATATGGATATAAATATCAGAAAGTCATGATGTTGTGATATGGATATAAATATCAGAAAGTCATGACGGTGTAATATGGATATAAATATCAGAAAGTTATGATGTTGTGTTATGGATATAAATATCAGAAATTCATGATGTTGTGTTATGGATATAAATATCAGAAAGTCATGATGTGATATGGATATAAATATCAGAAAGTCATGATGTTGTGATATGGATATAAATATCAGAAAGTCATGATGTTGTGTTATGGATATAAATATCAGAAAGTCATGATGTTGTGATATGGATATAAATATCAGAAAGTCATGATGTTGTAATATGGATATAAATATCAGAAAGTCATGATGTTGTAATATGGATATAAATATCAGAAAGTCATGACGTTGTAATATGGATATAAATATCAGAAAGTCATGACAGTGTGATATGGATATAAATATCAGAAAGTCATGACGGTGTGATATGGATATAAATATCAGAAAGTCATGACGGTGTGTTATGGATATAAATATCAGAAAGTCATGACGTTGTGATATGGATATAAATATCAAAAAGTCATGACGTTGTGATATGGATATAAATATCAGAAAGTCATGACGGTGTGATATGGATATAAATATCAGAAAGTCATGACGGTGTAATATGGATATAAATATCAGAAAGTCATGACGGTGT
>MUZC01002196.1:176289-202001 GCA_002072015.1 Radix auricularia
CTGTACTTATTTGATAGCATAATGAGCCCCTACACAGCTTAAAGCCCTATAAGATTAAGTATGAATTCAGATTGTTTTATATATTACATTTTTTAAAAAATGTTTAGTTGCCATGGCATAGCAAGACAGCTAACGAACAATGCAGCGGGAATGTCAAAAACCATTGATGTGATTAACCTTTGCGATTAATTATAGCTCGCGAATGTGACTATTGATATTACAAGAATCATTGCATTGTTTATAGACCTAGAATATATAGATACAAGACAATTCCTCAAATTGATTTCGATCTTTAAATGACAGTTTCCCTGCTAAGTATATGCACATCAAAGGCATTTGATCTAAAATTATCACATTGATATCACATCTCATGTTTTCTAAAAAATTATTAGGTATGCGCTGGAAGAGGAAAATGGCCCATTCTGTATGAACCCCACATTTGTGCAGGAAAGTAGGGTGTCATCTTGTGCGTCGCAAAATACAGTAATTCTTGCAAGTAGAGGACTGAAATACTATGACATTATTAAAATATCCAACATTATCATAACTTTTAACTCCGAAGCTCACAAGTTTTTTTTTGTTTTTTGTTTGTTTGTTGTTGTTTTTTTTTCAATTCTATCTTCTTCAGGATTGCACGTACTTCACACATCAGTTGTAAATATAATGTCACCAATAAAGTATCTCATTTGGGGTAAAAAGGGAACTCTTGGGGGTAATGCTCAATCATTGAAGGCATAGAAAATTTGCTAGAATCCGCTACTTTTGGGTTAACAGTAATTTTAATATAAACATTTATAATTTTAATATTTAGTTATCATATTGAAACGGTCCGTTTTTTAAAACCATTTAGCTTTTTAACCGGCCTTTAAAAAAATTTAAAAAAAAAATGTTTTAACATCCTTAGATTATATTTTATTTTAATGCATACAAACTAAGCATTGACTATAAATCATTACTTGTAACTTCTTTGTTTATATAAAAAATTTATTTTAAAATAATACTTTTTTAAAATAACATCTGGGGTCAAAAGGGAATTTTTGGGGGTAATGCAGACTCATTTGGGACATATAACATCCACTACACTCCACTAGATATATTCAAATACGTCATGTGTACGTGTACGCTTGGAACATATGCCCACTATTGAACCGGTTCCTTCCAGAAAATGCATTTGTTAAATTTGTTATCTATGTAGATTTCTTATTTACGTACTATACGAAGACATCTAAATCCAACCTACTTTCATTTATATTGACAAAAGTGACAATAATCTTAATCAACATGACTTGACTGTATCAAGTATCCTTTCTGTCAAATTTAAAATAAATGCCTTAAAAACTGAGTTCAGAAGAAAGTTGTTTTGTGCTCCTCTCGAATTGCGATGTCGAGAATTTGATGCATTCAATAAAGTTAGTGAATACTTTTGACTAATTTTAAATGGACACATTTATTATTATATTTAGAATGGCCAGAGGCGTTTGACCAAAAACCAATCGAAAAACTATAGCAAACTTAAAACTTTTATTATTGTATCAAATAGATTCCCCTCCCCACACCCACCCCCCAAATGGATATTCGGTGTCGTTTTGACTTAAAATATCAACATATAATCCTATTCAGATCTTTTTAGACACTTGTCCTGTTTGTAAAACTCACCAGTAGCAGTTTCGGGGGGGGGGGGGGGATAACGGAAAAAAAAAGTTCGCAGACTCCTGCCGCGAGTGAACGAAACTGCGGTTACATCACAAAAGCTTTGATGTCAACATCAAACGACGCAGGGTTACAATTTCCTATGTTCTCTTGTGAATTCTCAAACTTAAGAATTATAATTATATTTTCGTGTCTTGTTAACTTACGCCAACCGGCGTCTGATAGCCTATTGACCGGCACTTTGAGAAGCATTGAATATTTTTTTAAAAAAGTCATTAAATAAATTTTAAGTGACCAAATATTTCAGTGGAAGTTTTATTTAAAGTTACCCTTTCGATGTGACGTCACATTTCTTCAACCCCCTCCCTCCCCAACGTCACGCATCGTCACAAAAGTGGGACCCCCCCCAGGTGCGTGACGTCATTTATGGACGGCCCCTATAGTCTATAGTCATGTTAAACCACAATCATGGAATCACTAAAATATAAAGATCAGGTCAACTAGGCCTAAGCTGCTAGGCTGCATTAACATTTTGACACTCTTGAATACTCTGAAACTAACTTCTTTCAAATTTCGTATTTTGTAATTTTTATTTTTTATTTTTTTTTTGTACAGGTTTTTGCTTCGATTTTTCTGCATCGAAATTTTGCTGGAAGATTTGGAAAAAATAAAACCTAATTAACAAAATGAATCGAAAAGTTCCGTAAGTGCTTAGAAAAATGTACAATGTCAAATGTATGAAGATATGTTTCATATTAAATTGATTTATAACTATTGCGAATCGCAGTAGATATATTATTTTATCCATGAATCTTCTAAAACATTCAGACATGTTTGTACTTTGTATTTATTTATTTTTTTAAAAATTAAGATACGAAAATATATAAAATTGCACATCGTAAGGCAATTAAACTGAAATATCATAAAAGTAAATTGTGAAAGAATGAATCGGGTAAAAAAATATTTATTCTTCATATTGTTTTTTGGTTGTTTTAGAAAAGAAAAGAATCGTTGGTATTTATCTGATGTTTAAGTCTTCCTCTTAATTGTCTTAATGTTTCCCATAGCACTGGATTTCTGAGTTGACATTACACAATTTTAACAGTGTCCATGTACTTTAAATTCAATCACTGTATAATATAACAAAATATTTCTGTTATAAAGGAAAATTATTCTTATTTTAATGAAAAAATTTGGTAATATAATGAAATAATTCGTTTATGTAATGGAAATAATTCAGTAATAATGAAACTTAACGGATTTATTAGAAAAAATTTGGTCCTAACATGAAACATTTCGGTTATATAATACATTAATAAAAAATTATTTTTAAAGAAAGGACTCCATCATATAATGAAACTTTTCGGTGACATTAGCCAACTTAATAGTTATATCATGAAGCATTCAGGCAGTATAATAATATAAAAACGACCCCCCCCCTGCGTATGATGTTAAGATGTAAAACACACTTCAAAGGCTTTCTGATTTTGATACAGTGGAAAGCGGGTGGCATTTATAGCTGTGCTGAACATTAAGTTGTGTTTATCTATAGTTGTATTTAGGACTGATGCTTGAGCATCTATGCATGTGTTTTCGTCTTTAAGCTTTTTATATGAAAAATCTAAAGAACTTCTATTCTTGAAAACCTTTGAATTAAAAAAAAACCCCAGAGATCACATTATGAAGATGTTTGACAAATATGTGGCCAACAACGTCAGGGTGCTCAGCAAGACTCATGCTGTAGACATGTTGAAGGTTGGTGAACTCAATTACTTTAGATAATTTGACATAATACTCTTTTTTATTTAGTTATAAATCCAACATTCCATTAAAAAGGGATAAAAGTTCAGGTTTGGAAATAAATATCTCAACGTCTAATTTGATGACGCTTGAAACATAATTGGTATTCTAAAGGCGCATCAGCCGCATACTTAGAAACACATGATATAAATATAACATTTTAAACACTCCATTTATCAACCCATGCCCTATCAGACTGATTGTAACACTATTAACCCATACCCTATCAGACAGATTGTAACACTATCAACCCATGCCCTATCAGACTGATTGTAACACTATCAACTCTACCATATTCCAAGCTGAGGGCCATGGGATCCAGCCCACGTTAAAGCCACAATAAAAATGAAAGCCACAATAAAAATGAAAGCCACAATAAAAATGAAAGCCACAAAAAAATGTTGATGAATGACTATTGCTAAAAAGTCCTCCGCTGACCTGAAGGGGAGATGGGTGCCGCCAAGGTCTACCAAGCCCCGAGAAAGTTTTAATGGAAAAATTAGAACCCCCAACGACCACGAGGTTATGGGACCCAAAAAAAACGAACACCCCTCTATATCTCAATCCATTCCCTATCAGACTGATTATAACAAATTTAACCCTCCATATCTCAATCCATTCCCTATCAGACTGATTATAACAAATCTAACCCTCCATATCTCAATCCATTCCCTATCAGACTGATTATAACAAATTTAACCCTGCTTATCTCAATTCATTCCTTCTCAGGCTGAGTTTGGCTTAGATGATCAGGAAGCTGATGTTATGTTCAACACATTTGATAAGGATAAGAATGGAAAACTCAGCATATGGGAGTTTCAGCAATTTTGTATCTGTATGGGAGAACAGTAAGTGAGTCATTTGTTATACGCTATAATGGAGGAAATTCGTGAAATAATTTGGTGAATCTAAGAGATAATGAATCCATCTATTTTGAAGGTATGGGAGATAATTCAATTCACCGTCGTTATGCAAGGGAGGCTAATGGCAGGATAACTAATAATAACTATGCATCTGGTTTATCAAAGGCCAAACATTTAGAAAATACAAGATTACAGGTTCCCTCATGGGCCTAAACTGAAAAACTTGTTTGAAATTGAAACAATGCTAAAATGGGGTCATAAGATGTTGATTTTGAACTTACTGAACTGGGAAATTGGGAGCAATATTTTTTATCTTGTACAGTAAAAAGAAAGTTGTCTTGAAAAAAAAATTATTTTCAGTGCTCAGGAGATAGTCAACAAATTTAAGGAACTGGACAAAGATGGCAGTGGTCAGCTGGATGCCGAGGAGGCAAGGATTGGCCTGAAGGAGATCAAGACAGCCACCGGTCGTCAACTGGCGGACAAGGAAGTTGAGTTCTTCATCCAGACGACCTGCGGTGAGAACGGTGTTATTGACCTGGGACAGTTCACCAACTTGTTGTACAGGCTAAAACTCTACAACGCCCCGGCCCCAAAGTAGGACCAGACACAACAAATGTAATAAATGGGACATTCTCATAAGTCGGAGTGTGACGAGGGGATGAAAGAAACATTGTTACAAAACACAACGTAAAAATAGCTTTTTAAGCACATTAGTAATACATTTATTTGAAATTTTAAAAAAATTTCGGAGCTTTTTTCGAATTAATATATTTTTTCAAACGCTTTTCACTTTTTAAAGTAAAATAATATATATTACTTTCCATTTCAATTGTAGTGACATATGATCTAGTTAAGTAATTTAAAGATTTTAAGCACAAAAACACATTTTGTTGAAATTTCATCCTCTTCCTTTCACAATCTGAATATAAAACTGAATTATTTGTCAATGATCAATGTAATCCAATGGATTATAAATGTTTCCATTTTATATTTTCTATTGAATGCATGACTAAACTATTTCTTATCCAATCGCTCAATTATTTTCTTTGATTCTTGTTGTTACATTGATATTATTTTATTCTGAAATCCTCACTTTTAGGTTGATTTTTCCATTTTGTTGCTTTGTCATATCAAAATAGCATTTTCAAAAATTCTTTTTAATTCCATACTTCTGTTTGTCTTCACTATCAAGTTCATACTTCTGTTCATTTTGTTATTAGTGATTTATTACATTTTAAAATTTCTTAATAATTATACAATATTTTATCTACCAACTTTTATTTTCTTTGTGATGGTACTTCATATCTTACCACCGTTTGGAGCTATTCTTCATACAATGTAATGTCTAGTTAACCACTAACTTATTTCTGGGTGACGAAATGTTCACATTATTCCTTCTCTTAAGAGCATTAACAATTTTTGGAACATCCCCCCCTTGAAATTTGCCAAATGAGTACTGGTATTCAATTAATATTTTTTATTTCATATATTGAAAACTTATTTTATTTAAGCGTTTTAGCTGTGTCAGTATGAACTTATGTTGACCAATGCACTAATTTAAAAAAAATGAACTTAAGTACCTAGTTTATAAATTGATCTGTAATAAGTGACCACTTATGGTTCTGCCCTTATTTTTGTATATTTTAAAACATTTTATAAAAAATTGTTCATGTAACTTTCCATGTAAAGCACAAAATAAATATTTTGCACATATTTGATGTTGTCATGTTTTATTGTAGAGCAGACATAAATGGGGAGGGGGGACCATCCCCACTCAGACATTTCTATAATTACTTAGCCCTGAGAACCAGCAGATTGCAATGAGTATAAGACTAAATTAAAAGTCATTCACTCTGCATAACTCTATAGGTTTTTCCCGTTATTTGAGTCACCTCCCTTCTTTAAACTACCAGCACTAAGAAAGGCCAATTTCATATATTTTGATTGCTAGCTAACAAACAAAACAAATTAGCGCAATTGTGGTTCACTTACTGTCATAAATTATCACAGCAGCTGTGAAAACAAGTTATTTTATTTTAAAAAAAAAACCCTTTATCCATTATTTATTTTTAAACAAATTGAAAATAAACAAAAAAATAATTTTTATGCAATGATTTATTCCTTCAATGTAACAACTCTGCATTCATTAGAAGCACACAATCAGAGTGTATTACACTATGAACATATACACCAATGACCAAGTCTTATTCACACATTAATAAACACTGCATATTGAACAAGAAAAAAACAAACAACAATGCATCGAGCTACGAGTCATGTTGCCATATAAATTAAACAAATGCAACTCATTTCAAACAACAAATTCACATTGCTAAATGCCATCACTAACACCTTTTAACACACAGAAATGATACTTGAATTCCAGTGATCATTTAGCTTTGACTCAGGAATCGAAGTTTGTCAAATACTGCCTTTAATTTTATGTGATGTATTGGAGAGAATGTAGAAATTTTAGAGAAATCTTCAGGGAAGTAACATTCCCTTATTTTATAATGACTGTCACTTATCCCCGAAAAAACAACAACATGCCAAATGGTTGATAAAACAAGACATGAGAGATCCATATTGCTCATTGCTGATTCACTTCATAAACTGAATTTGAAAAAAAAAAATCAGTTATCTACTAAGAATATTTTATTGAGAATATTATTTGGAAAACACAAAAATTGTTGCTAAATCAGGTGATACTTTACCCAGATTATGATTTCGTTGAACAATTGTAATCCAACAAAAGAAAAACAAGTTCAACTGAAATAAAGTTACCATTCTCTCCTAAACTTTTAAATCTGATACTTTTGTTTAGTTCATCAGTCTATAAAGTAGCAAGTCTCTCCAGAACATGTTTATATGCCGCTAGCTCTTCTTGAAAGGCATTCTCTAAATACTGAAACTTTTGTTCATTTTTCATCACACCGAGAGTTTGAGAAAGCTCTTCAGCGTTTAAAGTTTTTTCTAGCTTTTGATAAGTTCTGCGATTTTTCTGGAGAAAAAAAGAAAAAGCATTCTTTTAATAAACAATATGTATTTTAAAATAAAAATGATAGGCAATCATAAAATAGGAAAAAATACAAATAATACTGAAATTTAATATAACAATAGATAGCAAACTCTATATCTCATCTTATCTTATCTGTTACAGACACTCCTGCTATACAAAAGATCACTTCGTCCTACGCTTATCCATGGTTTGTGTCTAGTCTTGCATTTTTATTAGATTTTTAAATGTGAATAAAGTGCTGGTTTTCCTATATTTTTTCTACATTAAACGTTTAAGACATTAGTAAAAGTTGAGTTAAAAGTTAATATTGTACCAGAAAAGGAATGTTGAGTCGTCTTTTGACATCCAGCCTGTACGCTCGGTACATGTCTTTATTGCTTTGATCTGTGGCCTTGAGACGTAATATTTCATAAACTCTCCTTGCTTGTAACTAGAGAATATTAAAAACAAGAGATACATGGCTGTCATGATAATGATACATGACTTATCATCAAATGGACAGCAAAGCGTTTTTCAATTTAACACGTGGAAGTAAACACTTTGAAGAAGTTCTTTTAAAAAAATGAAATAAATGTATTGCCTTTACAGAAAAAAAAAAATTCAATTATTTATCTAAGATGAAGACAACCCTGCTCTATGTTGAGGAGAATAAAGGTAAAAAAAACACTGTGAACACTGTCACACAAAACAAACATTTTTCTCGTCAGATGACCCTAACTAATAAACTAATATTTATTGCCTACAGCTAAAGTGATTTATTTCATTGAATTTCATAAATGTACACATCAATAGCTGGGTCACATGCTATAGCTGTGCCGGCTGAGTTTGACGACCTAATGAAAGATCTGACCCATGAATTCTTACCATGGCAGCAAAAATTATCTATTGTGAACACAGCTTTTAATTAACATAAAGAAATATGGTAGTACCTCTAGATACAAATGCTTCAAGATACGAAAGGCGACTAAAATATATTTTTTTATTCAAGATGAGAAAAAACGCACTGTTGACAACACTGGAAATAACTTGATGTCATTCAACGTGACACCAACAATTCTGCTCTCCTATTGTTCAATTTGAGCCCTATTTCTGTATCGGCATCTGTGTGTTCGTGCGTTTCATGCACTCTTTTATTTACTGTGTAGTTGGTTTGGTGTCTTAAATTTGTAAATATTTTAAAGAAAATTTTGGAAAAGCATATTTTTATGGCCATGGCTTCAAAGAAATTAATAATTAATAACCTCACTTGAAAGGTAAAGTTCACCTTTGTATACATATTATTTTCACTTATTTTATTCTGAATTTATCGTTTTATTATTATTATTATTTTTTTTTAATTTTATAATATGTACTTTAAAGGATTGAAAAATCCTGTTTTTTCTATAGTTTAGCATATTTTCCAGTTTTTAGTGTTGTTTTTGTGTGGCTTGGAATTACACGTAAATATTTGTTCGTGATACGAAAGATCCAAGATATGAAAACCACCCTGGAACAAATTAATTTCTTATCACGAGATACGTACCACTGCATTAGAATCTCTCAAGAAATAAATTTGTTGTGCAATATAGATTAGTTAAACTTTTAGTGTACCTTTATATATTTATTTAAATTTCAGTTATATTTAAACTGATATCAAAATGGGATGGATATAACTTTAGAGGCTGTATATTACTTTTTCTGCAAGAGCAAATATGCAGGAAATTTTATGTCTGTCTCAACATGAGACATTGATTTTGGACAGAAATTTTAGAATTGAACTATAAATGTCTTTTTATAACAAACAGCTATCACAAAAAATTCACGTTTGATATACCTGAAATATGAAGCCTAATGGTAATGATGGATAAAGTTACCTTGCTAAGCTTGAGTTTATTTTGGGCCTCATGTACCATGTCGTGTGAGAACCCTTTAAGCAGTTGATCTGGTTTAAAGCTGTCAAGTTTTTGACAGTTCCTAGCATCAACATAATCTCGAACTCTCTGGAAATTTTCTGATGGATCCTCCACTGAGATGAGGAAATAGTTGTTTTAATTTAAAATTAATAAACATTTTTGGTGAGATCTCATTCAATCAATTTTATTAAAATAAACTAGGGCTGTTATCGATTAATTTAAATTTAATAGTTAACTTTTGAAAAATTACCGAATAATTAATCAATAATTTTGATTACAGCTGAAAATAAGATATGTGACGTCATTGAACTGAAAATTTCATAAAATGCCCGTAACTTTAGTATTTAATATAAAAAATTTAATATTTTTAGGAAATATATTTTAATATAAGTATTTCAATTTAATGTCAATGAATTTTAATTTTGTTTTTGTTAATAAAGTAAAAACAATGTTTATTTTTTTAAAATCATTTTCCTCATAAAAACTGCTTATTTTAACTCTTAAAGTCGCGAAGCGTTGTAATGCGTCTCCGTCCGCTATCAGTAAAGTGTCCCTAGATACCACTCTCGTTAGAAATGAGATCTCGGAAAGTAAAAACTCTGCAATGCTTGAAAAACGATGTAATCGACTTCCGGCAATGGTGGCAGTTGCCCGCGCTAGTGTTATCGCTCGATTCACGACGTTTTTTGGTAGTTTTAATGTTTTTTTTTTCGAAGATACATTTTCGTTATACTTTATTACTAAAATAATAGTACTAAACTACAGGTAAATATTGTTTCAAACTCAGTACGGTCTTTTGGATGCGAAAAATAACCATTCTTAGCCTAAAAACTGAAGTCAGTATGACAATATTATAAATGGATTTTACGCAAATGTTTTAAACTTCATAACCAGTTGATCATAAACGGGAAATCCTTACGAGAATGAGGCGGAAGTTTATTGAAAACCCTTATGCGACTTTAAGAGTTAAAGCTTACGCTTTAAAAATCTTAATTTTTTTAGTGGCAAAGTTTGTACGCAAAAAAACAACCTATTATTAATAACTAGTTATTTATTAATATATGGGGAAAAAAATTATTTTGTTTTATTTTAATCGCTATTTTATCTATTAAAATATTTTTAATCCATAAAATTTTTACTGATGAATCGAGAAATTAATCGTTAATTTCCACAGCCCTAAAAGACATTTTCTGTGATATCTCATTCAAATTATCTATTTTATTAACATAAAGTAATAGACATTTTCTGCGAGTTCTCATCACATTATCTGTTTTTTTCACAGCAGAAGAAAAAAAGGGCATATACCTGTGATATCCAGAACTTCTGGTCTGCAGTAACACATATTGTAAAATGTTTGAATCATCTTAGAGCCAAGTCCCATCTTTTGGAATGGAGGAAGCACTAGTACTTGACTGAAATCATGAGAATTTTTATTGAAAATAAAAAAAAACCTGACGTTCAGAATAAATGATAAATCAGATATGATTTTACATTTTATATACAACAAGGTCACACACACATACTTTCACTTTTAAATATATAGATGAAGGAAAACAAGGCTATAAAATTAACAATAACTGATCATTGGAGTGAACTCAGCAAACACGTGGATGTCAACAACAACAGACGGCTACCATATAATTAATGAGAGATAAACTAAAAGTGCATTAATTTTATACAGTACACTCGATCCATCTGAAATTTTGACACAATACATTGTTAGGTGACACGAGTCTATGTGCAAAATTTCAACTCATTAGCATCACGGGAAGAGGGTCATTTTTGACTTTTGTTTTTCCATCGCCCCGATGGACTATCCAAGAGTGAAATGGCAGTGAAGTTAATATAAGTGATTTAAAAAGTGCCAACAAAGTCACACACAACAAATATGAAGCTTGTCAGGTGAAAAATAAACTTATTTTTAATACCTTAAGCTAAACCAATTAAAATGGTTCTAATTCACTTATGATACTATGAGATATATTTATGTGAATATACTAAATAACATTAATACTAAGAACTCAATAAAAATCAAGAAAAAAAAACCCTTCCTAATATTGATACACCTCACATCCTTATTAGGACTGATGATGTTTTATCAATAGTTTAAAACATTTAATTTTTAACAGAAATTATACCTCCACTGACCTAATTCTAGGACGAATCCGGGAAGGGTAAGCATAAAAGTTATAAACAGTCATGTATCCAGCAGCGGCAAATCTTACTTCTCCGCCATCCTTGTAGCGCTCAAATCTGAAATTAGCAGCAATATTGGCAATGAAGTTGAAAGTAAATAGATTAAGTCTCTCTAGGGGATAAAAAAAAACAACAACAAATTATTAATTAAGAAACAACTTATGTTTAACAAATTGTGTAATGAATAAATTTGAGCTTTAATTTTAAACCAACACAACAGTACACGTTTCGGCTAATGCCTTCATGAGTACAATAAACATAAAATGCATACATACATAAGTAATATAATTAATTAAAATTCTTAAGACATACTATTTCATAAAATATTTATGAAGAATAAAAAGAAAAGGAAAAACAAAATTGAAATATAGTCTTCAAAGAAAATCATTTGTAGCATTAAGGATAAAAACTTTTTTTAAGTATTTAAATTAAGGTTGTTAAGACTGCTAATATTTGAGAACCAGTTAACCATTAAAAAAAAAAAAGTAACAATCAGTTAACGTTATTGAATTTAGCCCCACCACGCCTCGTACATTGATGAGATTGCTTTTACTTCTCTTGTGCAATGCTTTATATAAACTCAGCCAATTAAAAAGAAATGATGAGCCAAAGGAGTAAACAGTGATAATAACATGGCACATTTATTAAAAAAAAAAAGCCATATTTTTTAATCGTCAACTTGCAGGATTTAACATATTTTCTAGAGTATAAGACAGCTGAGCTTATAAGACGACACTCTAATTTCCTCTAAAAATATCGGGTTTGGCCTATACTCAACATATGAGAGTACTCATCTTTCAAGGCACACCAAATAAAAACTTTTAAATACCCAAAAGATTTGATAACAATACGGTATTTTTAATTGAACTGCTTTTGATATGCAGGTATTTAGCACAAAAATTGTTACTTAAACTTATAAAGCCGCTTGATTTAGAGGACCAGTTATCTGTCCTACTTTAATAAAATGATCTCGTAACAGAAAGAGTAACACTTGCAACATTGTCAGTAGTTTGCATCAAATGCATCACAGCTGCATATGTTGAGTTAGCCCTCATACTATGCCACGACAACTCAGCTAATTTTGAAAAGAATTATTCATTTACTGAACTTGATTAAATACATTTTTTAAAATAGATACCAAAATATTAGGAAGGTACTTAAATGTCTTCGTCACACAGTTCTTGCACAACACCCTGCTTGTTAACTGCAAAAAGCCTCACTGTACATTATAAAACACCAAAATTGACTCCTTGTGAAAAGCTACTATGTCCTATTCGAGGTTAACATTTAACAACCTTAGTTTAAATATTAACATAAGTGGGTTTTTTTGTTTTGAGGGTGGGGGAGAGAGGTAAGATTGGTAGAGAAGAAACTTTTAAGATATCCTTGAACTTGAAGTCTAAATAAGAGGATTTTTTAAAAAGCATGAATGTAAAATTTATTGTAATGAGGTGGCAACAATAGACTACTTTTACACATTATTTAAACTTACAAGAGAAAGTAGTCCCACTGTTCATCATCAACATCAATATAAGACGCTGCATCAATGTAGAACTTGATGAAAGACTGCAGACGTGAGTGGTATTCTCGGAATCCTGACTCTTCTATTTTTAAATAATAAACCTCAAACAGTTTCTCTTCACCCTTTTCTGTAGAAATATTTATTCAAATTTTAAAACTATTAGATCTCCCACCAAGAGGACTTCATTTTAAATACTTTTTACATTATTTGCAAATGTCAACATATTTAAAAGCATCTTTCTCTTTTTTTTTTACTCCTCCTGAGATAAACAGATACAAGAATTTTCTGTTGATCTTAGTACTTAGTAGTCATTTCCATTTTTTAAATCCCTTATATTATCTTCACAGCTGTCTCTCTCTCTCTGTTGTGGTCCGTCAGGTGGAAAAACAAAATTAAAAAATGACCAACTTCCCGTGATGCTATCGAGCTGAAATTTTGCACATAGAATTCTGTCCCCTAACATTGGATTGTATCAAAATTTCAGATCGGTAAAAATGTAATGCAATTAAATTAATGCATTTTTAGTTTATCTCTATAAAACTGTATGGTAGCCGTCTGTTGTTGACATCCACGTGTTTGCTGGAGTTCAGTCACGTTCAGTCTGTAAATGTTTGTCGGGCGGTACATATTATTTTTAATATAATCAATACTTTTTAGTTCTGTATCATGTATAAAGTATTTATAGTCAAAAACTTTCTTTTAACGGGTTGTTTTTTTTCTAAAATGTATTCCATTCATTGATGTGCCAGCCTCTGAGGTTTATTCTATTCCTTTGTGTACCTGCTCTTGCTGAAGCCTTTGTATTTAGGGGCCTTTTTGTCTTCCGTTTTCCCCATAAATTCCTTGCGTGTCTGCTGAAGTTATCTAGGGGATTACAAAGAGTTATCTACCATCATCTTTTTTCTTATGATATCTTCAAAGCAAGTTTAGTCCTTCCTTGACAATCCTTCTAGGTGGTGATGTTTGTCCACTTAGTGTAATGATACAATAGTCAATGCCTCACTTCCAGAGACACGTGCTCTGTTGCACTCAAGGTTTCAGCTCCAAATCAGATGACAGTTGGTGTTGGGCATTCTCAGTTCAGTTAACAAACTTAGTTCCATTGACTTAATCTTTGCTGAGCTTGTAGCCCTGACTTCAGGTTTGGTACCACAATTTCTTCCTTTGTAGATGAAGATCTCCACTTTATCTTAGAACATTATATGCTGGACATATGTGATCTTGGCTATTGTCATGCATTTGTTTAAGTTAAGTCTGAACTGTCCTCAACATGGTGGCCATTACTCTATTTTTTCTCCTTGCAATTGAAAGAATGCATCACGCATTAATAAATAGAATTTGGTAAATTAAATATTATGGTGACATTAAATAAAAATAATTTTAATTACACCTGTAGAGTTTTGAAAAGGGACTTACTTGTAATGACAGTGTAAGAATCAATCATCTGTCCAAACGGTCTGAAGTTTTTCTCCTCCGCTAAAGCACACCTGAAGCTGTCTAGGTTGGTTACATACCCTGGTGGCAGCTCTCCTATTAGTTTTTTTTCTATGTCGTCAGGCTGAATAACATTTAAATTTAAAAATAAATAAATTTTGTTTAGAGCAATGGTTTTCTTCATAAGAGATTGCAAAGCCAGTTATACCCCAAATGAAAATGGGATGAGATCGGTTAAAAATAAAGCTAAAAAATAATAGATTCCCTCCAGACAAACAAGAAACTGGAAAATAAAACTGAACAAAATTGTGACTGGTGAGGACACATAAAAAATGTATTTTTTAAAATAATTATTTTTCTCCTCACCACCAAAGAAATTGTATACCTGGGATGTTAAAATCTGCACACAAAAAAAAGTATATATATAACAATTGTAAACAATATTATTAAGGTTGTTAAGACCGCTCGTTTTTGGGGACCAGCTAACCATTCAAAAAAAGACCGGTTAACTGGTTAACCGCCCGTCCTTATATCCCTAATGTTTTGAGAACTAACAAGAGAATGTTGTCGCCTCGCGTCGATGGCATCAAAGCCCGCTCCCCCTCCCCCCGTTCAGCTCTTTCCGCATTGCCCTCAATTCATCAATTCATAGCATTTTTTTTTAATCCAAAAAATTAACTAAACAGTGATGGTTAATTGTCTTTTTTATATTTTATTTTGAGGACTCGTAGTTCACCAGTCTAAATAAGAGGACAGGTTCAATCGTTCGTTAAANTTTCAAAAACCAACGCCTCGCCCCGTCCGTTATGACGTCATGTTTACCTCTCTTGTGTGTGATGCCGGTCAACTCGCGTATTAAAATTAATAATATAATAAAATTATAAAGCTATGGAGTAAACAATGATGATAAAATGGAATTTATTTTTAAATATATATATATATATTATTTTTCAATCGTCAACTCGCCAGAATAATTGAATTTTGCGATTCACACGTTCAACCTCCCCGTTTTTTTCTGTTCAAATAGGGTTTGAGCTACACTCGCTGTACTGTTAATGTGGTAAACAAATGCCTTTGATAGGCATGAAAACTGTCACTAAAAGACCGAACTCGAATTTGTGGGCCGATTAATCACCCGGTATCTTTGCTACGTCTTTCAAATACCTCTTGTAATATAGGTACATGTACTTCACTAAGCGGCGTGCGCCAATACGTTTTTTGAATGCCTGAAATGGACTATAAACCGGTGATCAGAAAATGTGGATAGGTCACGGGGTCATATGCTTTTATAGCTTTCTTTGTCTTTATAAGAAACAGACTATAATAAATATAAATAGAAACAGCCTCGGCCTTGACCGTTGTTGACATCAAACACGCACTGTTAGTAACTATTACTATACTATTAGTTGTGAACTTCAGTGAAGCAAGGCTATAACGCGTCATTTACGCACGCTTACAGCTTGGAGGCTGAAGGTTTGATTAGTTTGAATGCCAACCTAGGCTACTTGTCAGCTTGATCGTGGTATTGCTTTCACCGTGACAAAGCGAGAGGGAGAGGCGTGTTACGGCTTGTTTTGTTTTTTGTCACTACGTTACCGCAAGTGGTGTTTTTTTTTTGTTGTTTTCGGTTACACGGTCCTGCGGTCCTCAATAAAAAGGACCGATCCTAATCTGAGGACCGGCTAACCGTTAACAAGCTTAAATATTATATAAGCCAGCCATCAGTAGAAGAATGCATGAGCATTCAGAAATATCATTTATTGTTTAATCCATTCTGTCTTAGATATCTGCATTATATGCAGAGTTCAACCACATTTTAGCCAGTAATGTTATTCATTATTTAAGTTATGTCTATACATACATATAAGAAATCCATTGCTTTATGCTTCCTCCTGCACTGTTAGCTAAGGTCAGTAATTGGAGGATCAGAAATGTTCATGCATAGTTCATTTTTGTAAAAATGTAGTAACTTCCCTTTGTTACAGACTGCTGGAGGGAATGAGTTTTAAACAATGCTAATGAAGCTATCTCCAATGTTTACTTACTGGTACTCCATGATGCTCAACACTGCAGGTTTCACTGAACTGAATGTTGAAATAGGGAAGCAACTTGGATGCAGTATAATATAGCTGCACATTCAGATTTTTGTACCCAAAAATAGTTTCTCTGGGGATTAGAATTTGTTCTGAATTTATATATTTATTAACTTGTATATTTGTTTAAAAGTATTAATGCAAGGTGATCACATGCCTAACAGTCATTCTTCTAGAAACTGCTACCTGATTGTCAATTATGATTTTATACCATGATATTGTCAGCTTTTCACGTTCAAAACAGTAGTTCCCTGCTAGCCAACATAGACTGAACAACATAACGTTAAAAAAAAAAAGAAAGATATTATCTGAAAAGGGTTTCGTTTTATTAATTGTAATAAATTATGAAAATTATAGACAAATAATTACAAAGCACATAATCAGAATTCATTTTTTTTAAAAAGTACAATTATTCCATAATACAAGATTATTTCATTCAATATTGTAATGATTAGTGTACATATTAAATAAGACAATAATAAATTGAAAATTTAAAAAAAAATTCAAAATGAATAAAAATAAAATAAAAACATGAGTTTTCACTTAGGTACAATTTAAAAACTTACGAGTCCCCAAATATTTGATGAGTCATATCAGGTGCAAAGGATTTTTCATTATCGTCAATATCAACCTCTGACCTTACTGAAAATAAGTGTTTTATTTATTCTTTAGAAACAAAAACTTTTTCAAAATTAATTTCTTATGAACTAACTTACCACCCTATCCATTTGGACGGGGAAGTGGTTCAAGGATAAAAAATATATTACAGATATAGTTTACTTAAAAGATAAATGCAATTAAGATTATTTACTTGAACACTTGTGCATGAATTATATTTCATTTATAGCAGGTTTGTCCAAAGTCTGGCCCACGGCACTAATTCAGCCTGCGCTTTAATTTTAAATGGTACCCAGTCTCATCACAAAAAATTAACTGACTTCATGTTTTCTGTAGCCATGGAATTTTATTTATAAGAAAAACAAAATTGTAACATTTTTAATGACAAAATATGATGAGGTTAAATAATGGCAAAAATCTATATTTTATTGTTTACCAAGGTGAGTATTCATTACAAGTACAGAAGCAGTTATGTGCTATTAAGTGTGCAAAATTCAATGATGTTAGATGTCTATTTCATAATATTGTTTATTTTTGCTAGCCCTGAAAAGGAAATGACTGGGGCATTGTTTACTTAAACTTTAAATAACAAATTTTCATAATTTTTTTAAAACCCAACATCTTGGACCCTATTTATATTTCAACACATTTTATTTATTGAGAAGTGAAATAAAATAAAAATCTTCATGCCATAATTTGACCCTTGTTTATCCAATTTTTATAATTTCAAATGATGGACAATGGCATTTTAAAAAGTCTAAAAAATATAAATAGTATTGACCCTATCCCCCACAAAATATTAAAATATATCACTCTTACAAATTAAAGACACAAAAAAATAAAGGCATGTACTTAGTCTCTTCGTATGTGATTTTTGTTAAATATCTTCATCCAAAACAGGCATATTTATTTTTCAAGGAATATGGACCTCTTTGTAAAAAAGTTTGGACACCCCTGGTTTAAAGGATACTTGAAAAAGATAAATAATGAAAAACAAATACAACAATGGCATACCCAGCTTGAACTTAATGACATCATTTGATGAACTTTTAAATGCTTCTAGTTCATTTTTCCTTGCAAGGCTGATGAGGTCTAGAAAAAAAAACAGGAAGAGAATACACGTGTCATATTTTATGTAACTAAAATGACAAGGAGCTCACCTTCTCTTATGAAACAAAATATTATATTTTATTAAAAATATTTATAACAGATAGTAGATCACTTCTGTATTAAGTGGGGATGTGAATCACACATTTGTAAAGATATCCCTAGAGAGTGCTGACACCCACTTTTATGTAAAATTGATTAGTAATTTAAGACTGTTAAGTCATGTAGGAAATAACTTATGTCATGTATGACACAATTTATATGCTGAGTTTTTGCAAAATAAATGTTTATATTTTGAAACATAAAATATGAATAGACCAGATTCCACTTTATTTAAAGACATCACATGTAAAAAAAATGATTAAAAAAAACGAGAAGAGCATTGGCAATATTGGGAGAGAATAGTCTCTCAGGTATTAATAAAACTAATTAACTAATATATGGGCATTTTTTAAATTTTTATAGTTTCACTTCAATTTGCCATTACTTGGCAAATTGAAGTGAAACTATAGAGAAGAAGAAATTTTATAATGCATTCTCCAGCAATTAATAATTACAGTGATACCTTTGGCACAATCCAAAAATTTGAAATAAATAAAACCAAGACAATATGTTTTAAATGAAAGAATCGTTGCTTAAATTTAAAAAAAAAAATTGATATCCATTAGTACATCATATATAGTGCCACGCTGCGGCAAAGTAGGATACAATTAAACTAAGGAATCTATGTACCCTATTTCCTGAAGATGGGTCCATGAGTAATAAAGACCTTTGAAAGTTGGATATGGCAACCGACATAGGTGTCATACCACCAAAATAAGTATGTTCAACTGTTTGGTTAATGCTGGGAAGCTGCCTCCACAATTTTCTGAAGATTGGGCCATAAATAAGAAAGTTTAACATGGTGAAGGTTGTTGACTATTACAACTGTCACGCGTAGAATTAAAAAATGAAACCTGCTTAACTTTTGGAAATCATTGTTTCAATACCCTTTAGTTTTTAAATATGAGGCATCAAGTTCTATGCAAGAACCGCCCATTGTAGCCAAAATCCCTTCACAGGAATGTTCGCAACGACTTCCCAAATTTAATGGCAATCAGATAAATTAAAAAATATTTACGTAAGATGTTAAAGTTCAAAACACCTGTTGATTTCAATCTGGATCAGAATGAATATATTTGTTTGCCAATATGTGTAAAAATTATTTAAAATCGGAAAAATACTAAGAGTTTAAGAAAGAGATTGGGGTACCTGGCTCTGAAGGAATGGAAATTATAAGTTTAATACCCTTAAGTATTTTAATAATTGCCATCAATGCCATCAGGTTTTTAAGAAACAAGTTTAGTTAAGGTCAATCCATAGTGGTGTTTAAAAATTTTTTATTGCATAAACTTTTTTTTCAGAAGCATATTCAATAACTGTCCAAAGTTTCATGGTGAGGGTTCCCATAATTATCAAATAGAAAAAGAGGATACTAAATTTGATCAAATATGACCCTGTTAAGTCCATACTAATGTAATAGAAACTTAGGAGAAACACCATTTATCGTCGCTGACTGAAAAGAAACAATAAATTAGTAACTACATTACTGAACAAACAGTAGTGTGAAAGTATTAGCTAAATATTGATGTTTGACGGATCAAAGATGCGGCCATGTCGAGGATGGTATTATTGCTAGGTTGGCTAAAGTGAAGAATCTCGACTGTGACGTCACGACGCTACCGGTTGCTAGAAACAGAGTTCTATAAATTATAAAAGGGTTTCACAAATGGAAGGTTTTAGGGTTTGGGTTAGGTATAGCCATAGCTTTAGAATTTTCGGACAATTGAAGTTTTTAGGGTTTGGGTTAGGTATAGCTATAGAATTTTAATTTTAGCTTTTTTAAGGACATGCCATAACAACAAAGATGGCCGTCGCGTCACAGGTCAGAAACTGTATACACCGCAGCCGCCCGATTCGTGGTAGATTGATTTATTTTTAACTCTTAAAGTCGCAAAGCGTCGTAATGCGTCTCTTCCCGCTATCCCTAAAGTGTCGTAATGCGTCCCTAGATACAAATCTCGTTAGCAATAAGATCTCGGAAAGTAAAAACTCTTCAATGCTTGAAAAACGATGTATTCGACTTCCGGCAATGGCGGCCGTTGCCGGCACTAGTGTTATCGCTCGATTCGCGATGTTTTTTGGTAGTTTTAAAGGTTTTTTTTTCAAAGATACGTTTTCGTTATACTTTATTACTAAAATAACAGTACTAAACTACAGGTAAATATTGTTTCAAACTCAGTACGGTCTTTTGGATGCGTAAAATAACCATTCTTAGCCTTAAAAAGGAAGTCAGTATGACAATAAGATTATAAATGGATTTTACGCAAATTTTTTAATTTCATAACCGCTTGATCGTAATACGGGAAATCCTTACGGAACTGAGGCGGAAGTTTATTGAAAACCTTCTGGGGCTTTAAGTTTAAGAGTTAAAATGTTTAAAAGTTAATTTTTCCAAAATGGAAGGTATTAAAGAAATTAAGGTTGGGGTTAAAGGTGTGTAGTGCTTCAGGCGCTTGCAATACTTGCATATAAACAAAGATGGCAACCTGATCAGCGTAACAATAATTAACCAAAGTTCAAAAGTATTTTATGCTGAGTAATTTAATTATCATCAATGATCAAAATCATCTGCATTTGAACAAATTAATTTTATGATCAATGATTATTGTCAATGAATGATAATCAATAATCATAGATTTCAATGCTGCTGTCAATGAACTCAATGCAATGCATGAATCACTATACTATTACTAATAGTACTATTACTCTAAATACTATAATTTATAGTATAATAAATTAGGGCTAAAACCTATATCTCCGACCGGAGCGTCGCGTCTCTTCCGATTTTTTAGGGTTTGGGTTAGGTTTAGCTTTAGAATTTCGAAAAATTGATGATTTTTAGGGTTTGGGTTAGGTATAGTCATAGTATAGCTTTAGAATTTCTGAAAATTGAAGATTTTAGGGTTTGGATGGCCGCCGATAAGGTCGGCCCGGTCGGAGATATAGGTTTTAACCTAAATTAGTTACTATAACTTATACTGACTTATAGTATAACTAAGAATAACTATTACTATTAATCACTACTATAGACTATAGACTAAACTATAGTCTATACTATAGTCTATAGTAATAGACTATTTTCACTTAGTATGCTTATGAATTACAAATTAATAATTTTTCTAAGGGTGGGGAGTGGAAAATTAAGCGAGTTAACAGCATTATTAAGCCCTAACTCAAACTCTATTAAATTAAACACTCGTTTAAAAAAATATGTTGTTAATTTCATGTAAAAATAATTTTTATCTATTTGATTAGTGATACATACCCGCCATGTTTCGGTTTTTGCCGCGAATTGAAGCCAGGAAATGGTTACCAAAGTAAAGTTATAGTAATAAACAATTTTTACTTCAAGATATTTGATAAAAAAATTGTTTAAAGTTACTAAATTTTAAAGAGGCTAAATCAGTTTCTTTTTTTGTCTTGGCTTTTCATTTTTCTTTTTAAATAAGAATTGAACACTTCCGATAAATATTCATAATTAAAGTAAATCTGGCACTATGATTAAAGCTGCAATGAGATATGTAACTCTACTTAAAGATGAGCTGTAAACACATCTACTATTACCTCCCATAAATATTACACAAAATAGTAGATTCATAAATTCGTTTCATAATTAATAATTTTATAATTTAAAAATCTAACACATGAAAAGGAAAATCCCTGTAGGCCTACTTAGTGAAACAACGTGTGGTCAAATTAGGAAGTATACATACAATATTTAGTCAAACAAATTTCATATAAAATGACAACTTTTATTTAAATTTAAATTAACTAAAAATTAAAAAAGATGCACACATTTTAGAATGCGGTAATTGCGCAAAAGTTCTGCCTAGAAATGTTGAACATACACTATGAAGAAACATTTTACTTTTCATCTAGTTTTAAAAGTAACTTTAATATTTTTAAATATTAGATTAATCTCTATTAATACCCTCTGCGCGTACATTGCACTTTGTTTTTAAAATGACTCTTCTATTGGAAATAGAAGGTCCAGTGGCGTAGCTAGGGATTTGGGGACCAGGGGGGTGTTTGGCCTCTTTGAGGGCACCATCATTTTGACCAATGGCGTAATATATAATATTTTATGTAAAAAAATATTTTCAGACACTTATTGGGGGCCTCCCTCAAGTTTGGCCCGAGGGGATTTTCAAATTTGGACCCCCTCCCCGTCCCCTAGCTACGAAACTGATAAGGTCATCTACCAAAGAGAGTATAGGTTAACTAGAACCAACTCAAAATAGTAGCAACATTCATTATTCAATAATTGTTTTACTCTTGTCAATTTGAATATTCTCCATTAATTATTTGGAACGTTTTCAAATTGACAAGAGCAAAACAATTAATATTAAGTTAAATAACTAAATCTAGGAACACTACTAGAGCATAGAAGGATGAAGTTCAAAGTAGTACTACAACATAAAGCATTAAATTATTACCTTGAAATGCAATACATTAATCGATTAGTCGTTATAATATTTTTTTCAGTTAATTATAATTAGATCGATTAAAATTCGATTAAAATTTGTTTTTGTTTTTTCTAATTTACTAAAAAAAATTATAATATTTGTTACTTACATACATTTCCTTCATATTATCATAATTTATTTAGACGTGCTCACGAAAACAAAACGATTTTTCTACCTTATTTCTTGCATAACATAATTAATTTCATGCCTTAAGTCACAAAATTTGGAATAACCGCAACTTAACCGATTTAATGTAATAATGAATCTCGACTGATCGGGATCTATTTATGCGTTATAAAAAATATAATTAATCGAAATAAATCGAACACATTTTTTTAAAAAAAAAGGTACCAGCCCTAGTTTTAAGACAACACTCATATGGATATCATAGGGTTTAAAATTTAAAATACTCCTCTTGTTCCATTTGCTAGAACAAACTCATACTAATTCTTACGCTGCCCGTCTGAAATTTCGACGGTGGTAAGGTTGCCTGATCAAACCTAAAAAAAACACCCAACCATATTTATTATAAACATTTAAAATTCAAATTAAATTCAAGACTTGAACTAAGCTATGAATTAGTGCAGGATGTAATTTTTGTCCGTATATAGTATAGAAGCAGTATAGTTATTATAATACCGTAACTCCATCATGTGTCAACTTGTGTCATTTTAACACCGTGACTCCAGCATGTGTCAACTAGTGTCATTATAACACCGTGACTCCAGCATGTGTCAACTAGTGTCATTATAACACCGTGACTCCAGCATGTGTCAACTAGTGTCATTATAACACCATGACTCCAGCATGTGTCAATTAGTGTCATTATAACACCGTGACTCCAGCATGTGTCAACTAGTGTCATTATAACACCGTGACTCCAGCATGTGTCAACTTGTGTCATTTTAACACCGTGACTCCAGCATGTGTCAACTAGTGTCATTATAACACCATGACTCCAGCATGTGTCAACTAGTGTCATTATAACACCGTGACTCCAGCTTGTGTCAACTAGTGTCATTATAACACCATGACTCCAGCATGTGTCAACTAGTGTCATTATAACACAATGACTTCAGCAAAAGTTAACAAAAGTTTTTAAAAAGTTAACAAAAGTTAACAAACTGAACTGAATGGTTGACCAGTTGGACACTAGTTAACCCAGAAACTGTAACAATTGCATGTTTCATGTAGGGCTTGGGCCTGCCTCACACCTCCTTCCACTCAGGCCTTATCCACGCCTTTCTGCTCCAATATTGTATGCCCAGTTATTGTAGATCTTTCTCTACATCATCCATCCATCTAAGCCTAGGTCTTCCATTGAGTCGTTTTCCTCTGGGGTTTTGATCGTGTACCCTCTTTACTCCTCTATCATTTGACATTCTTTCCAGGGGTCCTGCCCAGCGAAGTCTTCCCTTTTTAATTTCTGAAACCATTGTGGTATCCTAATATAAACTGTATAGTTCATGGTTGGTTCTTATCCTCCATCCGAACTCATCCTTTGTTGGTCCTTATATTTTCATGAGAACTTTCCTCTCCCATGTATTTAATAGGTTTTTCGCAGTTTTCGTTAAGGTCCAAGTTTCACTTGCACATGTAACAGCTGGTCTGATGACCGTTTTATAAAGATTTTTCTTTGTTTTACTTGTAATGTTTTTGTTTTTGAGGTTTTTCTGGCTTACTAAAGTATGCTCTAGTCCCGGCTGTTATACTTTCTTTGATTTCTAAAATTAAGTCTTTCCTTACATTTATTAGTGATCCTAGGTATTTGAACTGATTTACTTTTTCAATATCTGGTTCCTAATTTTAATGTCTTCACCTGTCATTTCTCCTCTTTCTATGGTCATGTATTTTGTTGAGAAGGAGAGAAAGAGATATATAGATTGATAGAAATATAGACAGACAGACAGATAGATTAGATATATATATATATTAGGGCTGTTATCGATTAATTTAAATTTAATCGTTAACTTTAGAAAAATTACCGAATAATTAATCGATAATTTTGAATAAGCTAAAAGTTATATGTATGACGTCATTAAACTGAAAATTTCAAGGGAAGTAAAAAAAACAGACACTTAAAATTTTTAAAATTTAAATATAAGAGCTTATTTTGAAGTTTACACTAAGGAAATCTTCTATTTTCAAATGGAGAGGTTTGTACGTAAAAAAAGCAAAATGTTATTAATTATTATTAATTAATCATTTATTAATAAATCGGGGAAAATATTTAAAACAACCTCTTAAATTTAATCGCTAATTATCGATTAAAATCGATTAAATTTTTACCGATTAATCGAGAAATTAATCGTTAACTTCCGCAGCCCTATATATATATANATATAGATATAGATAGATAGATAGATAGATAGATAGATAGATAGATAGATAGATAGATAGATAGATAGATAGATAGATAGATAGGCAGGCAGAGAGAGAGACATCACTATTTGAAAGCACTCCAATAAGTTTGTTTCGCTGGCTACAGATTCCAATTTTTCCCCAACTCACTGTCAGGTCTCTAACACGACTATCATTTCAAAAGTTTTGTGGATATTTTCTTGAGCATGAGAAGTGCATAGCACAGGTCCCCTGGTCGAGTTCACAGCGGCATCTCGAGGAAACGGAAGCCAAAGGAAACATTTCCACAAGTCCCCGTTACTTCGTGTGGACGTTGCCATGAAGTAGAATACGATGTCAAGTCGTAAAACCCAAGTCAGGCGGCGCCCCTGGTGATTTGAACACGAGACGCCCGGGGGGACGGAGCTCCGGCTCAAATGTTTAGTCTCAAAAAACAACTCAGTGGTGGGTGGAATGTATCCCGGGTGGCTAAATTCACCTGTACACCGTTTGATCTTGTCGCCGTGACGACATCACCATCGTCCCGACCCACCAGGAGGCCAGAAACATTCAACCAGGAGCAGTAGAGGGAACACTGGGGGGGGGG
>MUZC01002196.1:213192-223668 GCA_002072015.1 Radix auricularia
ATGTTTGTTTGCTAATAATTTATCTAACTTGTCTGCATGTTTGTTTGCTAATAATTTATCTTACTTGAATATATGTTTGTTTGCTAATAATTTATCTTACTTGAATATATGTTTGTTTGCTAATAATTTATCTAACTTGCGTATATGTTTGTTTGCTAATAATTTATCTAACTTGCGTATATGTTTGTTTGCTAATAATTTATCTTACTTGCGTGTATGTTTGTTTGCTAATAATTTATCTTACTTGAATATATGTTTGTTTGCTAATAATTTATCTAACTTGTCTGTATGTTTGTTTGCTAATAATTTATCTTACTTGCGTGGATGTTTGTTTGCCAATAATTTATCTTACTTGAATATATGTTTGTTTGCTAATAATTTATCTAACTTGTCTGCATGTTTATTTGCTAATAATTTATCTTACTTGCGTGTATGTTTTTTTGCCAGACATTAAATGTGCGAAATTAAATTCACTTCCTAATTAGCTACGTGGCACAGATGCTCATCTCTAATGGAAGAAAACGTGACCAAAAGTTAAATTAGGATTAAATTTATTTTAAAAAAAATATTGGCATATACATGCATTTGTAACTAACTAGAAAGTGTACCATAGATGCTTTATTTGACTTCACTATCAAACATTGACTTTAAAAAAATCTTCTTACAAACAAGAGTTGCTGTGTGTTTCACGAGTCACGTGATCGTCTTCTAATCTTTCTGTCCAAGAAGTTTAAGGGCAGGTATGTTGATTATATGATTATTATAATTGTTATTTCTGTCATTTAGAAATACTCGATCCTAAAATAAAGATGCGGGTTAACAAAAATTAACGCATTCTTTATGCAAAAAAATATTTATCGTTTGTAAATACTGTCACAATTAATCACTATATTTATCACATGTTGTCCCTATAACATAAACTTGTGACAATTTGTCATTATTTTTTAATTTAAAAAACTATATGTCACAATTTGTCATTATTTGCTAGTTTGTTACTATTTGTTTAAGTTTGTCAATATTTGTTAAAGTTTGCCATTATTGGTTGAGGGTTGTCACTGTTTGTCACAAACTTTGAAGACCTACTCCTACACCATGTGTCCAGGTCCATAATAGAGTTTTTAGTAGAGAATTATAGACACTGAAATTAAATTCTCCTATTAAAAGATCAAAATATTCTAAACTATCACTAAACTCTTATCTTAGAGAGTAATGAAAATCTAAACTAACACTAAACTCTCGTCTTAGAGAATATTCTAAACTTATTAAACTATTACTAAACTCAAGTGCTAGAGAATATCACATTTAGAAATTAACATTCAAAGGAAATATACATTATTATATTTTGTAGACATTTTTAAAATTTGTTTCAAATATACATAAAATCAGTAACTGCAATATGATTAAAACTAACGGCAAAATATGATGTCACTTTATGAGCTTTAATAGTTATGTCCTTGGCTAATCATGACAAACCCTGAGGTAATACTAGGAAGTATACATTATATTTATGTACACTTGAAATATCAGGTCATGAATTCACAATAGATTTGAACATACTTTTTTTTTTAAAAACAAAACAACAACAAACGACTTAATGAAACGTGACTTAGAGTATCTGAGTTAGAACGTCTTTCAGACGTACACCCACAATTCAAAGGTGTTAAAACTCGCGGAAAGAAAACTTTGTCCATACCATGGGAAATACTTTAATGCTTGATTCTTTACAGAACACAAGGAATAAATAGCAACATGTGAAAACAAGTTTAATCTCATGCCGACCTGCATGCGTGGTCTGTGGTAACCGGTGTGTGTTTGAGTCATCATTCGTATAGACAGTGGCGTCGCTAGGGGGGTGCGGTGGGGGCTGTCCGCCCCGGGTGACACCATCAGGGGGGTGACACCAGACCGTAAAATTCTATATATTCCCGTTATTTGGCACTGGAAAACTCAGAGGAGTTCTATGGGTTAAATCTTAAGGGGGTGACACCAAAAGCTACCGCCCCGGGTGACACCAAAAGCTACCGCCTCGGGTGACACCATAAGCTACCTCCCCGGGTGACACCAACCCTAGTGACGCCTCTGCGTATAGATACATTAAATAAACATTTTATGAAGCACGGAAATAAAATAATCGACGCGAAGAATCAAAAAAATATTTTAAGCTCAAAATCATAATTTGCAATCAGAACCATTTTTCTTACAGAATGGAGTAGAACTTTAATTTTCCTTACCAAAATGACGATCATATGACTTCGTGGCCTAACATAAAATCATGTGACCTCATGGCATAACCTGAAAATCATGTGACCTCATGACCTAGCATGAAAATCATGTGACCTCATTGCCAAACATGAAAATCATGTGACCTCATAGCCTAACATGAAGATATCATGCACTGGTTTAGAGATCAAAGGGTTTTTAGAAATAAAATTGTAAGGGGAAAAAAAGTTGGTTTAAGAAAAAAGTGTCAGTGAATTGAGGAAAAAAACAACAACAGATTTTATTGAAGTTTCAAAGTTGTATTGTTGCTGAATTAGAAGATATTATTTCTTTTAAAAAAATAATAAAGCCCGCGTTTAAAGAATACAGAATAAATAGCGTTAAAAAAAGATTTAAAAAAAAACACTATTTATAAGTGGACTAAAAAGAAGAAAATAATTTAAAACTTTTAAGTTCAAGTAATTTCATTTCATATGACTAAAAAACGTTTGGCGGGCGCTAATTAAAATAAATACAAAATTGCCTAATTGGTTTCCATATATTATAGATTGCCAAGTCTAACAGCGTGGAGGTGATCTCTCTTTTGCCTTCTAAATTATAAATCTTTAATTTTTATACCAAACACCTCATAAGCGCCCGCTGAACGTTTTAATACCACGGGGAGGTGGTCACGGGGTGAACTCCGGTGCACGTGGATGTCAACAATAGCAGACGGATACAGATGCAATATAGAGATTAACTAAAATGCATTAATTTAGTTTTGAGATCTCTAGGTCAATCAGAAGTGGTTTAATTGTACGTTGGAAAATTTGAAATTTTGCGGACAGGAACGAAAGCCAGTAAATAAAAAACGTGGTAAAAAATCAACGGACTAGAAGAAACTTCCCACCTATTTAGTTAACTAAAGAAAATATAAAGGTGCAAAAAATAACCATGCCAACTTGTTTTGGTCAAGTAATGAGAGGTCAGTTTTACTTCTGTACATTATGCATGTCATCTCTTCAAAATCACACCCACTATATCAATATGTACAGAATATCGAATTTTGTCATGGGTCAAAAATTTACTAATGCCAAAGATAATCTTTATCAATTATCCAAAATTACCCTCATCATTAAATACCCTCAATGGCAAATACCCCAGTTTACCATCATCATTAAATACCCCCATCAGCAAATACCCCAGTTTACCCTCATCATTAAATACCCTCAATAGCAAATACCCCAGTTTACCCTCATCATTAAATACCCTCAATAGCAAATACCCCAGTTTACCCTCATCATTAAATACCCTCGTCAGCAAAAACCCCAGTTTACTCTCATCGGCCAATGCACAAGTTTCTCATCATCAATAAATGACTAAGTTCAGCGCTTCTCAAATTTGCCAATTTCTATCAGCAATTCAGCCAAGTCCAACATTATCTTTAATGGCAGACGAGAATGAACTCTGGTTCGAAGTTCAACGCCAATAATTTGGATTAAATTGCAAATACTTCGCACTCTTGTAAATATTACATGAGACCTTTACTAAATCAAATACATTTTACAATGTTATTATAATTTGCACATTCAATAGTTAGAAATGCTTCATGAAATAAATCTCATGAGACGATTAATGGTAAGATGAAGTTGAAGTCCAAGTCGAATTGTTGCGTTTAAAATCTTAATACGATCTACATCTTTATTTACAATGGATTTTCGAAGATTTAAAAACATTTTTTTTAAAATTAGACATTAATAACACAAAACAAATAAAATAATCAGGCGTGAAAGAGAAACCCGTCCATTGTTCCATCTCACACCAGGGGTCAAGGTCACATTTGCAAAGGCAGAGATTTTTGTCACGAAAAACTTCCCGTATGCTTTTCCCAGGGGAAAAGCTGCAATCTGCGGCGACTTCCCAGCCGCACCCCTTTTCCCACGCTAATGCCTGTAATATAGTATTCATGTTTGTTTCCAAAGTCTCTCCATTTTGGGTGTATATGCCTTGTGGGAAAATATCATAATAGACTTTGGAGAGTTAAAAATATCACTTTCCCCGACAAAAGTAAATAAAATACACGTTTGAGGGAGGTAACCTGTGAAGATAATCAGTACGCATGCGCCTGGACAAGCCATCCTTCTTCCGTTGACAAGTGCAAACTTGTGGATTTTATCGCACGCTCAATTCATCAATGGCGCTACACACAGCAAATGTTTGGTGGGAAAATCCTTACACAAATAGTGGAGATTTACAACTGGAGCTACCAACATGGCCGCCAAGGCAATACCCTGGTGTTAGCCATAAAGTTGCGAACTGTAATACTCGTCGAAGGTTCGGTCCACACATTCTGGTCATTGGGAGACAACACGGACTAGGTGTGGATTGTAGCATTGGTATTTCAGAGATTCGGAAAATAGTCGTCGACATGTTGCAAAGAGGAAATGATGGAAGAAATTTACCGTCTGGAGAATCGTGTTGTTTGTTAACATTGTGAATCTAACGAAGAGCAATCTGATGCCATCATTGTGAATCTAACGAAGAGCAATCTGATGCCATCATTGTGAATCTAACGAAGAGCAATCTGATGCCATCATTGTGAATCTAACGAAGAGCAATCTGATGCGATCATTGTGAATCTAACGAAGAGCAATCTGATGCCATCATTGTGAATCTAACGAAGAGCTATCTGATGCCATCATTGTGAATCTAACGAAGAGCAATCTGATGCCATCATTGTGAAACTAACGAAGAGCAATCTGATGCCATCATTGTGATACTAACGAAGAGCAATCTGATGCCATCATTGTGAATCTAACGAAGAGCAATCTTCGTGTTTGACATTGGAGCAATCCCGCGGGCTCCCGCATTCTTCTTTAATCGGCTTATCCGGACCGGTCAGTTTGCTGAGGTTGTTCTCCTTCTTCCATTTCATCCGACGGTTCTGAAACCATATTTTGATCTGCCGCTCGGTGAGCCCCAGCATGTGGGCGATCTCAATGCGTCGCCTCCTGGTCAGGTAACGGTTGAAGTGGAACTCCTTCTCCAGCTCCAGGGTCTGGTACCGGGTGTACGTCTGACGTGTCCTCTTCTGTTCGAAGTGGACTTCTGCTGAAATGAAAAGGGGGAAAAGATTAATAAATGTACGTTACTTGATGACGTTATTCATAATTGTTTTTATTACTTTCCATACGTTAATCTCGCGGATATTGAAGATGTTTGTATTGTATCGAACAACATAATTTCCTATAGGAGGCGGCGGGGGTTTAGGGGGGGGGGTTAGGGGTCAAATCTACGACAATAATTTTTGAGCCAGATAATGCGTTTTATATATAGTTGCTGTTTTTCCATTCCTTTGGAGTGTCATTAGCGCATACTAAATTAAGTGATGGGATGGGAAAGACAGAGAACAAAGAGAGAGAAAGTGAGAGAAAAGGTTACAGATTAGAATATAGTCGGGTTATGGCAGCCGTTCGTTAATTAAACTTCTACCGAAGGAGTCAATATTTACTTGACGAGCAAATGTAACAAGATGAAAATCATCAGTAATTCAAACGAAATTTGGAATGAAATAAAACTACTAGATACTCAAACAAATTATGCGATTAAAACAATAAATTAACTCTTTATTAATTGGCCAGTAGGGCTACATAATACACATAATCTAGACAAGATTCGGCTAATACCTTCATCAGTACAAATAAACCCCCCCAAAAAGTTTTAAAATTATGTTAACATTATATAACTCCTTCTATACCATGGGAAAAGAAAAGAATTATGCACAGATGAAAGAAACATAGAAACGAGAAGAAGAAATAAGGACACAAGTATTTACTTAACTAAAATAGATAGGATAGAAGAAAGGGAAGAAAGTATAACAAAATTACAGTTAAATAACCAAAATGTATATGGAAAGTTTCTAAATTTAAGTAAAATTATGAAATTTGTTTAACCCATATGAAAGAAATGTAACATATTTTTTTTTATTAATCTATTTTCAACACACCTGTTATTAGGGGTATAGCTCGCATATAGAATGCAACGAACTCCAATATTTAAAATTCCATAATAATTAGCACTGATAGTTATTTAGAAACAAGACAGGGGGCCTGCTAATTTTCATATTACAGATATTCTCTAAACCGATCCACCTGGGGACAAAATGTTTGACCTGTACGTCAATATCATTCACTTCTTGCAAACAATTGCATGCATCACGTTGCGACTTTTGCTAGTGAAACCATCTTTAATTTTAAATGTCTCAAGACGGAAGTAAGTTTTGTAGATTATGATCACATAAGGATAAGTTTGGAATGGATATAGATAGATAATTGTTAGATTTATATATACAATCAGTGGCGTCACTAGTGTGGGTGCCACCCAGTGTGGTAGCTCATGGTGTCACCCCCTCACGACTTGCCCCATAAACCTTCTCCGAGTCGTCAGCTACTGCCAAATAACGTGAACATACAGGATTTTACGTTTGTGTGTCAACCCTTGTGATGGTGTCATCCCTTGCGAGGGTGTCACCCCTTGTAATGGTGTCACCCCTTGTGATGGTGTCGCCAGGTGCATTCCGCACTACCCACACCCCCTAGTGGCCTGTGTCCGCAATCCATAGGAATTTTGTTAATTTTCAGAAAACATACAAAAATTAAACGTAAACGAAATATCTACATCAATTTATTGCAAGTCCAAATCCACAGTTAGCCAAAGTTTCCTGTTGTATTTTAATTCCATCCTATACCATGCAATAATATATTCTTTTCTCACAGCTACTGAGACTTAAAAGACTTTGTAGTGATGAGGTAGATTGTATTGTAAAAAAAAAAATGAAGTGAAATGCCGTATATTTGTTCGCGGTAGTTAGCCTTTATCAGGAGTCAATTGTAACTGCCCCTGTAAATCAAATTAAAAGTACGACCAAAATCAACAATTTCTGATCAGTAGTTGGAAAAAAAAATCATTCATATACGTCAGGTGATTCTTAAAAGCGTGGCTGACCTTGTGACCCAGCAATTCTTCAAACTGAACTCGTAACTCATAGAAAGTCGTAAAAAAGTATCGCCTTGTTGCTTCGCAGAGTGTTAGAATTTGTTGTTAATAATTATTTATTTTTTGGAGGGGGTGGGTGGGGCTAATTATTGTTTGAAGGATCAAAGGTGGCAGCCACGTCAAGAACGGGACTATTGCTAGGTCGGAAACTGTATACACGATTTGTGCCAGATTGGTTTAGTTTTAAAATATTTTAAAGTAAGTTTGTTTTTTTTTCTTCAAAATGGAAGGTATTAAAGAAATTAGAGTTGGGTTCACGTGTAGTTGTAGTGCTTCAGACGCTTGCATATAAACAAAAATGGCGAGCTGATAATTAACGTTTTTTTAAAAAGACCAGTCCAAGTAAATTTAGCAGACGGCGTTTAGCGGGAATGTTTTTTTTAACCATGTAAAATTTATAAAATAAATAATCGTTACGAAAAACATGATAACTTTGAGCGAAACATTCACTGAGATCATCATCTTATATCCTGGGTCTCCTATAGAAAATTTCTAATTTGCCACAAATACAAAAGTTATAGTAGCTTGAAATCTCTGGTCGGTCAGGCACGATGCGATGGTCAAATTTTGGTGTCTCCGAGACAGGGTGTGGGTGGGTGGGGGGCTAGCTTTCTTTACAGAAGACATTTTATTACCCCCCCTGGGTTAATAGCTCATAGTCCGTACACGACTATTGTTTTAACATAATGTCAGAGTTCTATACAATCTTATATGTTACAGACGCTCCTTCTGTACAGAAGATTATTTATCTAACCGAGTTGTGATCCATTACAAACCCTATGTATATAGAAAATATTCCAGTTACACGGTTTTCTCTTTCTTTTAATTCCCGTCTCACTTAAAAACCGGTCCTCGGGTTATCAAACTGGACATCAACATTATATTTTTTTAGGTTTCAGCTAGTTTTAAGTCCGTTCATTGTTATCGAGACCGGTCAGTCCAATGGTCAATAACGGATGTTACTGATCTCCCCTCGTTCACAATCTGCTGGTCATCACAAAGTCTCAAGGCAAAGATTATTGTCAGACAGGATGACATGCAAGATGGAGGCGATACGAGTGGTCAGTGGTCATTGGTCTTAGTGCCTCAGGCATTCCAAGTCATCTGCACTCTGAGACCTTTAACTTACTATCAAAACATTACCAATAACTTACTATCAACACATTACCAATAACTTACTATCAACACATTACCAATAACTTACTATCAACGCATACCAATAACTTTCTATTCAAACATTACCAATAACTTACTATCAACACATTAGCAATAACTTACTATCAACACATTACCAATAACTTACTATCAAAACATTACCAATAACTTACTATCAACACATTACCAATAACTTACTATCAACACATACCAATAACTTACTATCAACGCATACCAATAACTTACTATCAAAACATTACCAATAACTTACTATTCAAACATTACCAATAACTTACTATCAACACATTACCAATAACTTACTATCAACACATTACCAATAACTTACTATCAACGCATACCAATAACTTACTATCAACACATTACCAATAACTTACTATTCAAACATTACCAATAACTTTCTATCAACACATTACCAATAACTTTCTATCAACACATTACCAATAACTTTCTATCAACACATTACCAATAACACATTACCAATAACTTTCTATCAACACATTACCAATAACTTTCTATCAACACATTACCAATAACTTTCTATCAGCACATTACCAATAACTTTCTATCAAAACATTACCAATAACTTTCTTTCAACACATTACCAATAACTTTCTATCAGCACATTACCAATAACTTTCTATCAACACAAACCAATACCTTACTATACATATAGTTATAACTTTCTATCAACACATTACCAATAACTTTCTATCAACACAAACCAATAACTTTCTATCAGCACATTACCAATAACTTTCTATCAACACATTACCAATAACTTTCTATCAACACATTACCAATAACTTTCTATCAACACATTACCAATAAGTTACTATCGATTTGTCAACGAAAATAAAAATAAAATACGGGCCACATTAAGTTTCTTTCTCCAGCAGTATCCCATGTGAATGTGTGGTCCCTTTTTATAGCTGAATCCAGTTCCTGGATGAATCCAGTTCCTGGATGAATTCAGTTCCTAGATGAATCCAGTTCCTCGATGAATCCAGCTCCTCGATGTATACATGTGGGACGTGGTGGTCGAGAGGTAGCGCTCTCGACTGTGATACCGATGGTCACGGGTTCGAATCCACACGAAGGTGAGGATTTGTTCTCGCGGCCTGAGGAGTCCCCGAGTCACCCAGCTCCGAATGGGTACCTAACTAGACAATAGTTAGGCGGCTGGGGTAATGCGTGGAACCCCTATAGCCGTGGCCTGTGACCGCTGCATCACTTGCCAACAGATCATCTGTCATGGTCTGTGGACGCAATTATCTTCTGCATAGAAGGAGCGTCTGTATATCTAAGATAAGATAAGATGTAGACGCAGTGATACCTAAGTCTTTTTGGTGTTGTTTTATTTTCTAACTTAAGCACCAACATTTACGTGCTAAACTTGTATTTCCCACAAACTTGAGCAACGGCTCTGATCTTTCACTCGTCATTACAAATAGTAAATAGTACGACCCCCCCCCCCCACCATCTCCCAAAATTTACAACAAAAATTTATATTAAAATTAAAAAATAAATATTAGTAAAGGATTTTTTTTGTATCCAAATAATTTATATTTAAAAAAAACATGTTTCATTCTGATGTGTCTGTTGTCAAGAAGATTCATTAAAGTCACCTAGCTAGTGTCTTCTGTTAAAGCAGCACACTCGTGCCGGAAACAATATAAAATAGATGAGCTGGAGCAGGAAGCTCAAGTGAAAGCTCGACTAGTGTAAAGGCTGGGACATAGAACAACACAGTTTAGTTCTTTTAACACAGTTTAGTTCTTTTAAACACAGTTTAGTTCTTTTAACACAGTTTAGTTCTTTTAACACAGTTTAGTTCCTTTAAACACAGTTTAGTTTTTTTAAACACAGTTTATTTCTTTTAACACAGTTTAGTTCCTTTAACACAGTTTAGTTCTTTTAACACAGTTTAGTTCCTTTAACACAGTGTAGTTCCTTTAACACAGTTTAGTTCCTTTAAACACAGTTTAGTTCTTTTAACACAGTTTAGTTCCTTTAACGCAGTTTAGTTCCTTTAACACAGTTTAGTTC
>MUZC01002196.1:224225-238492 GCA_002072015.1 Radix auricularia
TTTAACACAGTTTAGTTCTTTTAACACAGTTTAGTTCTATTAACACAGTTTAGTTCTTTTAACACAGTTGAGTTCTTTTAACACAGTTTAGTTCCTTTAACACAGTTTAGTTCTTTTAACACAGTTTAGTTCTTTTAACACAGTTTAGTTCTTTTAACAAAGTTTAGTTCTTTTAACACAGTTTAATTTTTAAAATACAGTTTAGTTCTTTTAACACAGTTTAGTTCCTTTAACACATTTTAGTTCTTTTAACACAGTTCAGTTCTTTTAACACAGTTTAGTTCTTTTAACACAGTTTAGTTTTTTAAACACAGTTTAATTCTTTTAACACAATTTAGTTCTTTTAACACAGTTTAGTTCTTTTAACACAGTTTAATTCTTTTAACACAGTTTAGTTCTTTTAACACAGTTTAGTTTTTTAAACACAGTTTAATTCTTTTAACACAATTTAGTTCTTTTAACACAGTTTGGTTTTTTTAACACAGTTTAATTCTTTTAACACAGTTTAATTCTTTTAACACAGTTTATTTCTTTTCATTTAAGTCGTCCCAAGCATAAGTCCGTCAGTTGGTGATAACGCTATAACATGTTCAAACATTTTGTTGATGAAATAATGAAGGACACTGTTGATACATATTCTGTTTATTGACCGTGTGGTCAACTCAGTGACACTGACCGACTGGTCAAGTCAGTCACATTGGCAGACTGGTCAAGTCAGTCACATTGATCGACTGGTCAAGTAAGTCACATTGATCGACTGATCAAGTCATTGACATTGATCGACTGGTCAAGTTAGTCACATTGATCGACTGGTCAAGTTAGTCACATTGATCGAATGGTCAAGTTAGTCACATTGATCGACTGGTCAAGTTATTCACATTGACCGACTGGTCAAGTCAGTCACATTCACCGACTGGTCAACTCAGTCACATTGACCGACTGGTCAAGTCAGTCAGATTGATCGACTGGTCAAGTCAGTCACATTGATCGACTGATCAAGTCATTGACATTGATCGACTGGTCAAGTTAGTCACATTGATCGACTGGTCAACTCAGTCACATTGACCGACTGGTCAAGTCAGTCAGATTGATCGACTGGTCAAGTCAGTCAGATTGATAGACTGGTCAAGTTAGTCACATTGATCGACTGGTCAAGTCATTCACATTGATCGGCTGGTATCGTCATTCACATTGACCGACTAGTCAAGTTAACTATATGTCCTATTTGTAGCTAGTGCAGCCATCAAACTCAATTGATGGGGAAGTTGTTTTTTGTTGTTGTTTTTTTGCGGCTGTTATATATAATGTATATATATTATATACTTTAGCTTAAAGTAATAATGCTATTTGTACTATTTTAATCTAAATAAATGCTATATATATATATATATATATATTATGATATTTAAAAAAATTGATTATAAGTTTTTTTTTGTTCCACGATGTACATAATTTTATTAATATTTAGGGACACAGTGTATCTTTGATGTAAAATGAATTTCCGAGAGCAGTAAAAAAATATTTTTTAAAAGACGTTTTTGCATGCGCTCGAATATGTATGACTGACAACAAAAAATTGGTATGTGAATGAGTTCACTAAAAAGAAACAATAATTAAATTTTAGTTCATTAGAAATACATATTTTTCACAAAATTTCCCTATATTCAATATTCCAAAATTCCAAAATTAAATTATAAGCTCAAACAGTGACGTCATATAATATTTTACGGCGAGAAACACCACACGCTCTGTTAACCTCGAAACCAAAATGATACTTTTCTTTTTTAACTGCTATAGATTGTTGTTATTATGTCCCTTAGCGTTACGGAATGAGACAAAGTGAGTGACCTGGGCTTTTATGTTATTTATATAAATGAATCTCGTAACTTCCAAGGTCAAAATGTGAGAATTCACAATGGACCTGAAATATAACACAAACCCCAAATAACGTTTTATCACTAGATGTCGGTTATCAAAACATGAGCCCCAGAAGTCTAGTGAAAAAAAAAATTAAATTTCCATAAAAAGAGAATTAAAGCACGAAGCACAAGAACAACAAATCGTACGATGCTGTCCTCAAGGAATGTGTTCGTACTCTTCGTGTTACCCTGTGGGGCGTTCGTTACTTTTTTTTAAAAGAAAAAAAAAAAAAGGGGCGTTCGTTACACTGTCACCAGGTTATCCAAGCAGAAATAATTTGCCTGTCAATACCCTACTGTTGCAGGCCACTGAGCACCAAGAACTGGTGTGAAACTGTCAATAACAATCATCGCTTTTGGTAAACACAATTTGCATAATTTTGGTTGGGATGAAAATAGCTTATTTAGAACGGTTAAAAAATATTGTTTTTAAAAGAAGTAGTAGTCAAAATGTTCACCCTTGTAAAAAAAACTTAGGAAATATTTATTCCATTTTGTGTAACAAGTAAGTTTGATCATGTCCCACAACTCGATAAACTTGCATTGTCCAAAATAATAATAATAATAATAATATGTTGTTGATGTTTTTGTTGAATAAATATTGTTTGATGGAAGTTGTGAAGTAGTGAGAAATGATTCAAGAATTTACCCCGAAAATGTGACGTAAATCTCAACAACAGTTTGTCTCGTCTGACTGAAAATATAGTGCACCAATGGGTGTTGTGAATAAATATTTGGCGGCTGGGTAGCGAAGTCAATAGTTCGCTAGCCTCACAAGCTGAGGGGCGTGGGTTCAAGCCCACGAAAAGCCACTATAAAAATGTTGTGCAATGACTAACGCTTAAAAAGTCCTCCGCTGACCTGGAGAGGGATGGGCGCCGCCAGTGTCTATTAAGCCCGAGAATATTCTAATGGAAACATTAGAATCCTCTACGACCTCGATAAAAAGAGGTTATGGGACTAAAAAAAAATAATAAAAAAAAATAATAAATATTCCACAAGCTCCCATAGGTGTTATTTATTAAATATAACCCAAGGACAACTAGGTGTTATCTATTAAATATAACCCAAGCACCTCTAGGTGTTATTTTTATCAAATATACCCAAAGCCCTAATTAGTGTTATTTATTAAATATAGCTCAAGCACCTCTAGGTGTTATTTTTATCAAATATACTAAAAGCAATAATTGGTGTTGTTTATTAAATTTATCACAAGCTCTAATTGGTGTTTTTGTATTTCAGGAATCCGATAAATTGACAAAGTACAGACGATTGTGGCTATCAAATATTACTGCAGTTAAAAGGGCGATAAAAAGTTTGCATTGCCGTTCCTAGTAGATGTGTGGTACAACCAATATGGTATTCTTAATTATTTCTTTCTTGCATTTCCGTTGCCACATATTGGTGTATCATCCCTTGTTCACATATGACAACACACGTAATATGTACATACGTGTATCGATGGGATTAAAACAACACTACAGTGTATGAAGCAATTTCCCCTCTAATGTCCGTTGGTCCGTGTGCAACGTAAAAAAATCTTACGCAAAGTTGCAACGCATCCATTTTTGTGCAATATTTTACAAAATTTGCTGCGCGGTAACTCTTAACTGCGGTGCGGAGTCTGTAAAATAACTGCATGGCCACACAGCCGCGCAGCTTAAAGAGGACACAGCTACTAAGAAGAATGGGAAAATGAAATGAAATCAAAAACATAAACGAAAAAAACAACAACCAATTATTTAACGACTACTCTTTTGTAACAAATAAATGTAACACACCAAAAACTGCCCCATGAGCAAACGGAAGACAATAAAGTGATTGCTAAAATAGCTTGCGCATCATTGTTGCCTGAAATCCACTGTAACCTCCGACCCTTCACCCCTGACCCCGCTCTGTTTGATCAACACATGGACAACTCTGTCAGAAGTAAATCCCCTTAACTCGCGGCAGCCGAGTTCCGAGTTTGGTTATTGGGTGCCGAGAAAACAGTGGCACGACAGACTTGAGGCAAGTCGCCATAAATCAAGATGGAGCCCGCATGCTGGACACACGTGTAGGGCCGCTTTGATGTGCGACATGCACGTGTGTGCGTGTGTGTGTGTCTGTGTGCGTGCCTCTGCGTGTGTGTTGGTTGGGGTTGGTCATGATTTATACCCCGAGTTTGGGTTCTGGAGGGAGATGTCTGTCCAGCCGGTGGGTGGTTCGTGCATACGGGGGTTTGTCGGAAACAATAATGCCCGGTTAGTCTATTTAAGGGCGCTGAATGAATGAATGAAAGAAAGTAAAAATGAATGAATGCTTTCTTCTATAGCGCTAATACTATCCATGCTAGCCGGGCCTGCTCATTGCGCTTTGATGCTTAAAATCAATATTAATTTAAAAAATCAAATTTTTCTTAAATTGATCTTTGTTTTCATATTCTTTCAAAAATTTTCGGAAGACTGTTCCTCAATTATTGTACTGCTGATTCAAAAGAGCGCACGCCAAAGGGACATCATCCTGTCTCCATCCACAAAGTGCCTTCCTCCTGTGTCCATCCACTCAGTGACTTCCTCCTGTGTCCATCCACACATTGACTACCTCCTATGTCCATCCACACAGTGACTTCCTCCTGTGTCCATCCACACAGGGAACTAGCACAAGGGAATACATGTGAGATAGCAGCCCCTTATTTGATACAAGTTCTGATATTCGTTCCTTTAAATACAGCGGTGATGAATTGTTAATACTTCCATAACATAGTGACAGAATGTTATGGTCTATCCTTTCATCCACGGGAAGCTAATGTACACGCCTTTGTGCCTGTTTAACATTGTCAGACTGTCTCATCCGGAAGTGAGGATATTCTTTGTATGGTGAGGGGTTGATATGGTCGAATTTCTGAGGATGGGTTGAACGTGGTGTCTTTATTTTAATACAAAAATTTTTGTCAACTGATGTGAGATGAGACTGTTGTCTGAGATATTTAAAAAAGTGGTTAATAATTAATCTCTAAGGAGGTTTGGGTAGAAATACATGCGATAAAATCATAATTATAAATTTTCTATTAAAACCTTCTTTGCTAACGAGTAAGAGTCATTTCCCTTTAAATAAAAATATAAAGACAACTTTTTTTTAAAAAAAACCTTTTTAGCTTCCAACTGATAGACTATATTTGAAATCTTTCTTTTTAATTTTTATCTTCATTAGAGTAAAGTGTCCTGTTCGGTAGTTTAAAAACATTTTTTTTGTTGTTGTTGAAAAGAAGAAATTGAAAGCGCGACCAACTTTTAATACTTAACGGATGAAAAATATAATTCAGAAGGAAAAAAACAACTGTTTTTACAATTCTAAACGTGCGGCGAAAGTATTGGCAGAAATGGTAGTGGCAAAGATGGTAGGGGCAGAGATGGTAGTGGCAGAGATGGTAGCGGCAGACATAGTTATGATAGAGATGGTGATGCCAGATTTGGTAGTGGCAGAGAAAAAAGGTTAGTCAATATATTGTATGTTTTCCCATTGAAATGAATATCAAACGTTTTGTTTAAAAAAATCTCAACAAGCAACCATGTTTTCTGTCTTTGTCTTTCTGTAAAGGCGTTATTCGATCTATAAACAATTTATTAATTTACTTAAAATTTATGATGTATTCTTTGCACTGTTTTTGTAAAGCTTGTAATTTATTAACACGTAATGGTAAATATACAACTCGAATCACAGGATCTGAAGAGATTACTGACAATAACAAATAATTCATGGACAGTGTGTTACATGCCATCTAAATGTAATGGTTGAAAATGTAGACAACTTTCACTGTATTTAGTGGAAGCTTTATCTATTTTATAACCAATGTTTATGTAGCAGGGAATCATTTGAAGGCGAACCATCATGCTATAACCAATAGAATCTCCACCCCGACGCCGAGTGTCTGATTTCTATCTTGTGTACCACAACAGTGCGGATCACTTTATTAGTCTTGGTCAGAGAAGGTCGAACCTGATGGACAAGATGTCCGGTGATCGAAATCATGGCGGTCGGCGAGTTATATCTGCCATGGGACATCGTCAATCAAATCGGTGCTCTCCATTGGACTCTCAAAGTTCACGTATATATATCTAATCTTGTACTCTGATGGGCGTTCAAAGATCATGTATCAAATTGGTGTGCACTCTGATGGGCGCACAAATATCAGGTATCAAACTGGTGCACTCTGATGGGTGCACAAATATCAGGTATCAAACTGGTGCATTCTGATGGGCGCACAAATATTAGGTATCAAACTGGTGCACTCTGATGGGCGCACAAATATCAGGTATCAAACTGGTGCACTCTGATGGGCGCACAAATATCAGGTATCAAACTGGTGCGCTCTGATTGGTGCACAAATATCAAGTATCAAACTGGTGCACTCTGATGGGTGCACAGATATCAAGTATCAAACAGGTGCACTCTGATGGTGATTCAAATATCAAAGATCCTATCGAGTTCTTTGATTGGACCTCACTACCACAGAGAATGATAAAAACCAACACGACAAAATGATGAGCTCTAAAGAGACAAACACGTAACTAATTTAACTTTATAAAAACATACTTTTATAATAGAATAAGAATTTTTGTTTGTTTTGAAATATCCAATAAGCTTCTTCTCAAATATAAAAAAGTTTTTTTTCTTTTTTTAAAGGTAAATTTTTGTTTAAAAACTTGTTGAAACGTTGTAATCTTGTCTGTGATGTCATAATTTATTGAGTGATAATTCTAGTCATCATCTAATGAAACAACTTTTGCCGTTTCTCCATGCATGAACCAAAAACGAATCGATATGTTGTAACTAATTCATTGACCAACACCACCCCGAGGCTGTGACCTCAGGGGTCAGTTTTACCTTCCCCACCGGAATCAGTCAACAGATCGGCTGCCACGAGGAACCAGTTCGATCACACTGCAGTTATTGTATCATTCAATGTCCCAAACGTTGACTTGATGGGAGCACACGCAACCTTAAATAACTAGTAGAATTATCCTGTGTCTGGGACTTTCAGCCGAGCTCACCCACAATCATTCAACATCAATCATCCACAATCATTCAACATCAATCATCTACTATGATTTAACATCAATCATCTACAATCATTAAACATCAATCATCCACAATCACTAAACATCAATCATCCACTATGATTTAACATCAATCATCTACAATCATTAAACATCAATCATCCTAAATCATTAACATCAATCATCTACAATCATTAAATATCAATCATCCACAATCATTTAACATCAATCATCTACAATCACACAACAGTCACTGATAAAATTTAAGTTAAATTAATCTTTGATGAATTCTACTCTCTTGTTCCGTTTTGAAAAGAGGAGGAAAATCTTTTTTTTTTTAAATCGAAATTTAACTATAGTAGCTAAAAGTAAATTATAGTGACTAAAAGCAAATTAGAGTAGCTTATAGAAAAATAGAGGCGCTAAAAAGACAAATAGAGTAACTTATAGAAAAATTTAGAATTATTAAAAATAGAATATAAGTTAAAAGCAAAATAGAGTAGCTTAAAGAAAAATAGAGTAGCTTCAGAGAAAAATATACTAACTTAAAGAAAAATACAGTCGCTAAAACTACAAATAGAGTAGCTAAAAGAAAAAAAAATAGAGAAGCGAATATAAAAATACAGTAGCGAAATGAAAAATAGATTATAGCTAAGAGAAAAAAAACTTGAGAAATTTTATCATGGTATTTATTTGTACTTGATATTTATAAACAAATTTTTAATATGTATTAGGATGGGGAGGTGAGAGTTTTTTTTTTCTTGACACGGGACTTCAAATAGGCCAGATTGTGTGGCATTGTGTGGCATAATCGTCGTCCTCATACACGATGGTACTAGACACACACCGAAGCGCTGAGGCGTGTAAGCCGGCGAATGACAAGAAATTAACACCAATTGACCCTTGGCGCGTGGAGGCCGTAAGTCTTCTCCGAGCCTCTCAAGAAAGCAAATATCTGCCGTAATGTTGCTGGATAGTCTGCCGTTGTCCTCTAATGGCCCATCAGACCGACCCGACCCGCGACATAAACATTACTAAAGGCAGTTTGGCAAGCGATTGGAATTAGGGGGGAGCCCGGGAATCGCCTTAAAAGAAAACGGGAGCCCCTTGTATTCGACGACACGAGATCATTACAACGATTTCCAGAGGTCATTTATCCGGCCCCGCTACTATAACAATAACAATAACTGCTGACGTCACGACGGACTTTTTGAGAAGCGATTTAAAAAGGGCGAAATTTGCGGAGGGACCCGTCAGACCAGTGCTGTACGGAGCGGTGGTCAGTTCTAGGAGTTTATTTTATATATATCACACCGCAGTTCTGTTTAGTAATTGTAGAAATTTTAAGTCGCTTAATGAATGTTGGATTTTTTCATCAGGTTTGTTGGATATTTCCATCAGGTTTGTTGGATATTTCCATCAAGGTCGTTGCACTTTTCCATTAGATTTGTAGGATCTTTCTGTCAAGGTTGTTGGAGTTTTCCATTAGATTTGTTGGATCTTTCCATCATGTTGGATCATCCCATCAAGGTTGTTAGATTTTTCAGTCTGGGTTTTTGGATCTTTCCATTAGAGTTGTTGGATCATTCCATTAGAGTTGTTGGATCATTCCATTAGAGTTGTTGGATCATTCCATTAGAGTTGTTGGATCATTCCATCAGGGTTATTTGAGAAAAATCGCTCATTCCATCAACCCTTGTTTCACCATGAATAAAATCAAATATTAAATCTCTTCCCACGAATACATTCATCGTTGATACATTGACTATGGATACATTCACCGTGGATACTTTGACTATGGATACATTCATCATGGCTATATTGAATATGGATACATTCATCATGGATTTATTGACTATGGATACATTCATCATGGAAACATTGACTATGGATACGTTCATCTTGGATACATTGTCAATGGAAGCACTCACCAGACGGGATGACTACATACTTCCAAACTTACTGAGAAGATTTCGTCTCTGGTCCTGTTACTTGTGTCACTCAGCCAAATGTCTCAGCTTCATGAATAGCGTAACGGAACTGTATGAATGAGACGATGAGTGTCGTATTTAGATCAAGCCATCATCCAAATGTGTATCCCAAGACATCTTAATGATATTCTTTTGGAGATGGCAAAAATGGAAGCAATAGTCTGAGTGATAGTGGAGATTGACATACGTATTGACATATTGGCAGACGTGTTGACATATTGGCAGACGTGTTGACATATTGGCAGACGTGTTGACATATTGGCAGACGTGTAGACATATTGACAGACGTGCTCAACATATTGGCAGATGTGTTGACATATTGGCAGACGTGTAGACATATTGGCAGATGTGTTGACATATTGGCAGATGTGTAGACATATTGACAGACGTGCTCAACATATTGGCAGACGTGTTGACATATTGGCAGACGTGTTGACATATTGGCAGATGTGTTGACACATCGACAGACGTGTTGACATATTGGCAGACGTGTTCAACATATTGACAGACGTCTTGACATATTGACAGACATGTCAACATATTGGCAGACGTGTCAACATATAGGCAGACGTTTCAACATATTGACAGACGTGTCAACATATTGGCAGACGTGTCAACATATTGGCAGACATGTTGACAAATATGTCAAAAACCAGATCGTCTCTTTCTGACTTAGTAAAGAAAATCTCAAAGTGACGTCACAGCCAATATCTATAACAACACAGTAAACAACCAACTATACTTCTCGTCATTTACGTTTAAAAAACACACACACAACAAAACAGTGAATTTAAAAGTTTTATAACAACAAAAATTTTTTGATAAAGTTGTTGAAATATTTTCATAAACAAAAAAGGAATTAAAAAAAAAAAAGGCTCAATGTTACGTCTGATGCCAAAGGTGACCTTCATTTTCTTGCTGGGAGGCGCTTATCAAACCTCGTTTTAACTGGAGTTTTGGAAATAAAGGACATACTATCATGTGAGTTAGTATCTTCAATGTCTGTCTCTAGTCTTTATTTTGTCTGTATTACTTGTTATATGTCTGTCTTGTTTGTAATGTTTGTATTGTTTATTTTATCTGTATAACTTGTTTTGTCCGTCTTGTTTATTTTATCTGTATAACTTGTTTTGTCCGTCTTGTTTATTTTATCTGTGTAACTTGTTTTGTCCGTCTTGTTTATTTTATCTGTATAACTTGTTTTGTCCGTCTTGTTAATTTTATGTGTATAACTTGTTTTGTCCGTCTTGTTTATTTTATCTGTATAACTTGTTTTGTCCGTCTTGTTTATTTTATCTGTATAACTTGTTTTCTGTATAACTTGTTTTGTCCGTCTTGTTTATTTTATCTGTATAACTTGTTTTGTCCGTCTTGTTTGTTTTATCTGTATTACTTGTTTTGTCCGTCTTGTTTGTTTTATCTGTATTACTTGTTTTGTCCGTCTTGTTTGTTTTATCTGCATTACTTGTTTTGTCCGTCTTGTTTGTTTTATCTGCATTACTTGTTTTGTCTAAGATAGTTATGATAATTGTAAGGCGCAGCCTGGTTGTGGCAGTGGAAGGAGGGGAGAGAGGTCAAAGTTCCTTTAAAAAATACGACACAGAAATAAGGATACGCTTATGTAATAAATTTGATAGTATTGTAACAGAAATATAATAGACTCATCTAATGAATTTGATGGTATTGAAAAAAGAGAAAAGATATTTGATATTTTATATATGATAGAGAATTCTTAAAAATAATATTTATCCGCTGAACAAAGATGACACTGCAAGGATTTTCTCTTTATAATTAATTCTCAAAATTGTATTTGATTTTCAATATAAACTAATTTGATTTTTTAAAAAATAATACAGAAGACAAATTCCCTAATAAAATCGTAGTCAAAAATTGTCGGTAAGCTAGAAAGTGTATAGATCTATAATAAATTATTATGAAGTATAAAAGTTTTTTTAAAAAAACACACACATTTTTTTAGATTCAAGCGAGTGCGAAATTGCCTGTTGTCAGCCTTAGGGGCCGTCCATAAATGACGTCACGCACCTAGGGGGGAGGGGGGGTCACACTTTTGTGACGATGCGTGACGTGGGGGAGGGAGGGGGTTGAAGAAATGTGACGTCACATCGAAAGGGTAACTTTAAATAAAACTTTCACTGAAATATTTGGTCACTTAAAATTTATTTAATGAAAATTAAAAAAAAAATTCAATGCTTCTCAAAGTGCCGGTCGATAGGCTATCAGAGGCCGGTTGGTTTAAGTTAACAAGACACGAAAATTAAATATAATTATAATTCTTAAGTTTGAGAATTCACAAGAGAATAAAGGAAATTGTAACCCTGCGTCGTTTCATGTTGACATCAAAGCTTTTGTGATGTAACCACAGTTTCACTCGCGGCAGGAGTCTGCGAACTTTTTTTTTGGTCGGTTATCCCCCCCCCCCCCCGAAACTGCTACTGGTGAGTTTTAAAAACAGGAAAAGTGTCTAAAAAGATCTGAATAGGATTATATGTTGATATTTTAAGTCAAAACGACACCGAATATCCATTTGGGGGTGGGTGGGGGTGGGGAATCTATTTGATACAATAATAACATTTTACGTTTGCGCTATAGTTTTTCGGTTGGTATTTGGTCAAATGCCTCTGGCCATTCTAAATATAATAATAAATGTGTCCATTTTAAATTAGTCAAAAGTATTCACTAACTTTATTGAATGCATCAAATTCTCGACATCGCAATTTGAGAGGAGCACAAAACAACTTTCTTCTGAACTCAGTTTTTAAGGCATTTATTTTAAATTTGACAGAAAGGATACTTGATACAGTCAATTCATGTTGATTAAGATTATTGTCACTTTTGTCAATATAAATGAAAGTAGGTTGGATCTAGATATCTTCGTATAGTACGTAAATAAGAAATCTACATAGATAACACATTTAACAAATGCATTTTCTGGAAGGAACCGGTTCAATAGTCGGCATATGTTACCAAGCGTACACGTACACATGACGTATTTGAATATATCTAGTGGAGTGTAGTGGATGTTATATGTCCCAAATGAGTCTGCATTAACCCAAAAAATTCCCTTTTGACCCCAGATGTTATTTTAAAAAAGTATTATTTTAAAATAACTTTTTTTTTTAATAAACAAAGAAGTTACAAGTAATGATCTATAGTCAAAGCTTAATTTGCATGCATTAAGTTAAAATAAAATATAATTCAAGTATGTTAAAACATTTCGTTTTTTTTTTAAAAAGCCGGTTAAAAAAGTTAAACGGTTTGAAAAAAACGGACCGTTTCAATAGGATACCTAAATATTAAAATTATAAAAGTTTATATTAACATTACTGTCAACCCTAAGTAAGCGGGTTGTAGCAAATTTTCTATGCCCTCAATGATTGAGCATTACCCCCAAGAGTTCCCTTTTAACCCCAAATGAGATAATTTATTGGTGACATTATATTTACAACTGTTGTGTGACGTACGCGAAATCCTGAAGAAGAAAGAATTGAAAGAAAAAAAAAAACAAAAAAAACAAACTTGTGAGCTTCGGAGTCAAAGGTTATGATAATGTTGGATATTTTAATAATGTCATGGTATTTCAGTCCTCTGATTGCTAGAATTACTGTATTTTGCGACGCACAAGATGACACCCTACTTTCCTGCACAAATGTGGGGTTCATACAGAATGGGCCATTTTCCTCTTCCAGCGCATACCTAATAATTTTTAGAAAACATGAGATGTGATATCAATGTGATAATTTTTAGATCAAATGCCTTTGATGTGCATATACTTAGAAGGGAAACTGCCATTAGAAGATCGAAATCAATTTGAGGAATGGTCTTGTATCTATATATTCTAGGTCTATAAACAATGCAATGATCCTTGTAATATCAATAGTCGCATTCGCGAGCTTAATCGCAAAGGTTAATCACTAATCACATCAATGGTTTTTGACATTACCGCTGCATTGTTCATTAGCTGTCGTGCTATGCCATGGCAACTAAACATTTCTTTTAAAAAATGTAATATATAAAACAATCCGAATTCATACTTAATCTTATAGGGCTTTAAGCTGTGTAGGGGCTCATTATGCTATCAAATAAGTACAGAGAAAATCATGTCAAAACGGGAAAAGAATGCAATGGTACCTGGTGAAATGGAAAAATTCTTGCCGGTCGTCTGATACGAAAATGTTTGAGAATCACTGGCTTACAATTTATTTAATTTATTTAATATCTTTTACATAGCTTCACTCATGTTACGATAATAGACCTATACTAAATAAATACTTAAATGACCAAAAAAAAAATGATCTGAAACATTCTTATTTTCAAATAGAAAATTTTTTTAGGGGGGGGGGGTCAAAGTTTTGTGACGTACTTTTTGAGGGGGGGTCGACGATTTTGTGACTACGCGTGGCGTAGGGGGGGAGGGGGTAAAAAATCGGCCAAAATCGCGTGACGTCATTTATGGACGGCCCCCTTAGAAGATTCGTAATAAATTTATCACTGACAGACATACCGCTTTGACGATAGCAGTGCACGCTCCGGGCTATAATGTTTTGTTTTTCTATATTATAGACTTTCAAACCTCCCCCCTCCCGACCATCCACACCAGTCGCACTCACACATACACACTTTAACGTCCGCACGGTCTATACAACCAAATAATTACCTCAACTACATTCCTGTTTAACAGAAGTTAAAAATTCACTACTTATAAATCACTCGACGAAATAATTATTTATTATTTTAAAAAAATATATTTCTAAATGACATTTCATCTTACGATGTGTTAGTGGGTCATGTCAAGTCAAGAATCAAACTTAAAAATTCTCTTTGAACTCTTTGAACAGGTTTCAAATTATCACTTTGGTTTTGTCTGTTGGTAGTTTTCACAATATTACATTTTTTTTGTTTTGTAGTCCAAAGTTTGCAGCAACAGCGCCCAATAAATAATGGAGGTCATGGACTTGACAAGTGACGGACACGAATACTTGGTCTCGTCCTCCGATTTATTGCACACATTTCATTAGCTACAATCCTGAGCAATTCACACACACAATCTGACTTAATGCACACACAATCTGACTTAATGCACACACAATCTGATTTAATGCACACACAATATGATTTAATACACACACAATCTGATTTAATGCACACACAATATGATTTAATGCATACACAATCTGATTTAATGCACACACAATATGATTTAATGCACACACAATATGATTTAATGCACACACAATATGATTTAATGCACACACAATTTGATTTAATGCACACACAATCTGATTTAATGCACACACAAT
>MUZC01002196.1:238716-250629 GCA_002072015.1 Radix auricularia
TGATTTAATGCACACACAATATGATTTAATGCATACACAATCTGACTTAATGCACACACAATATGATTTAATGCACACACAATCTGACTTAATGCACACACAATCTGACTTAATGCACACACAATCTGATTTAATGCACACACAATATGATTTAATGCACACACAATATGATTTAATGCACACACAATATGATTTAATACACACACAATCTGACTTAGTGCACACACAATCTGATTTAATGCACACACAATCTGATTTAATGCACACACAATCTGATTTAATGCACACACAATCTGATTTAATGCACACACAATCTGACTTAATGCACACACAATCTGATTTAATGCATACATTTCATTAGGTTAAATCTTGAATAATGCTCATATCTCCCACTTTGATTAAAGTCACACATTTCATTTTCTACAATCATCAACAACGCACATATTTTTGGTTGATAATTTAGTTTCAATTCTCCCCCAGCTTCAGTAAGAGTTTTACTAAGTACATTACAGCAAAAAATCAGGTGATTACTTCAGGTGATCAGGAACAATCAGGACACGCCTATTGACTCTATTCAACATTTGCCAACGTTTAAGACTTAGTTTAAACACTTAAGCCAGACGGCTTTTATTTCTTGAATGTTTCTAGAATGTATAATTGTCCATTTTTCCGTATCATCAACTTTGAATACAGAAATCTAAGCTGCTTGCCGTATTGAATGTCTTTAAAACCAACTTAAAGCAACGGTATTATACATGGGTTTGATGAATAAAGTGCTCAATATTTTATATTTATTACATCTTTAAGAAGTACGGGAAAAAAAAAACAATTAGTTTTAATTTTTAAACATCATTTAGAGAAAATCATCGCCCAAGATGTTCAGAATTTCGTATTTTATTTTATTTTATTTTATTTTATTTTGTTTTATCTTTTTTTTAAAGTGGGTCGGGGAGGGGAAATGATTTAAGATCATTGCTTCCTAGGCTTAGTGCATGCAGTGTTGTTTAGTGTAGCGTAATGTAGTGTTGTCTAGCGGCGTAGTGTAGCGTGATGTAGTGTTGTGTGGCGGCGTAGTGTAGCGAAATGTAGTGTTGTGTGGCGGCCAAGTGTAACGTTATGTAGTGTTGTGTGGCGGCGTAGTGTAGCGTAATGTAGTGTTGTGTGGCGGCGTAGAGTAGCGTAATGTAGTGTTGTGTGGCGGCGTAGTGTAGCGTAATGTAGTGGTGTGGAGTAAAACGTAGCGAATGTAGTGTGACGTAGCGAAAGCGAGGTAGCGTATCGAAAAGTAGCATAGTTAGTAGCTGGTGTTAACATATGAGTTGTTGTTTTTTTGGATATCCTAGAAAATTATTTTTAAGGGATCAATTATTTAAAAATGTAAAAAATCACGTGAGATAGAAGCACAATGTCCGAAGATTCCGATAAAATGTGAATAAAAATTTTGTTAATACTAAAAGGGTACAATTTTTAAAAATGTGTCATTAAATTAAAATAACTTTTAAATTTTGCAAAACTTTCTTGTGTAACTCAGTAAATAAATTTGTACTCATAAATCTTTGAACCTTTATTGGGTAGATTCTTGTTAATAAATAGAGAGCGAAAATAGTATCGATATTTTTGTTTAGATGATACCTTTATTTACCGGCTGTTAAATAATTCTTGTTAATAAATAGAGAGTGGAAATAGTATCGATATTTTTTTTAGATAACTTTATTTACCGGCTGCCAAATAATTCATATTTCCTATGACCTAATTACGGATAAAATGACTAGTTCATTGATAAAAGGGGTATGTATTATGTCAGAAAACTTAAGTTTATTAAATAAAAAATTACTAATACAAAAGCGAACTGAACTGAGTATAACTAGTTTTCTATATAGAAGGAGCGTCTGTAGATAAGACTACTATTCCTTTTTTAAATTTTTTTATTAAAAAAAATTGTTATATTTTATTGTTTAATCCTTATAGTTAATTATAGAGAGTTTCCATTTTCGATAGAGTTACGAAAGTGAAAAATACATCAAAACATTATAGCCGACTTGTATATTATTTTTTACTTTTTCCATTATTATTATAAATATAACTTACATGTCAATGAGATAGGTAAGTGTATAAAATTATGCAATTAGGTTATTGGACAATGTCTTTAGAATATTCTTAAATATTTTTTTAAAGAGACTAAGTCTTAAAAAAAACAGGAATTAATGAAAATGTGCGATTACTTGTAAAAGAAAACTTAATTTGAGGCCGTACATAAAGTACGTCACGCTATTTTTGTACCCTTTTTAACTTCCCCCTCCAGCCNCCCCCCCCCCTTTGGAGCATGCCATACTTAATGGACAGCCCATTTACAAATAATTATTTTGCATTACTATATGTAAACACAAATGTATATAATTATGAACTTTATAGAAATAAGCTCAAATAAGGTTTAGTACTATTATGTTTGATTATTTTTATTAAGTCTTCAATAGGGAGAAAGTACAATAGTTGACAATATAAGGTTTATTTATGATATGCAGTAGACTATTCATAGCTGAATTGAAACAAAGTGGGATTTTCGCATGAGTAAAATACAATCATATAATCCAGAATTATAATCATGTAATCCATGACATTCCTCAACCTCCACCCTCCCTCTCCCCCCCCCTTCACAACCTGCCCCGAATAATTAATCTTGCTCCTGAAAATGTTCAACGATTAAAGAAAAACGAGTCTTCCTTTAAACTTACGCGTAAAGCCGTAAAAGTTACTAAAAAGTCCCCCGACTTGGAGAATAACACTTGTCAACTAGCCCGAGACACAAACTCGGCAACATTTTTGGCATTGTTGGTCTATCTCAGTCCTATTTCATTTATTTAATTTTTATATTTAATATAATTTATATATATTGTATAATTTATATATTTTTTTTATAATTTATATATTTTATATAATTTATATATTTTATATAATTTATACATTTTATATAATTTATATATTTCGTATAATTTATATAGTTTGTTTTATTTGGATGCGTTATTTTTAATTACGGTATCGTTTGCGTAGATTTGGTGTAAATATTATGTGCGGGTACTTTGCACACGCAAAGCCATCTAGAAGCATTATCAGAATGCGCATCAAATTTCGCACGAAACCTCTATTGGCTGAATCAAGGATGTTGAATATCAAGTATTTTCTACGACACTTATTATACATCAGAGTTTAGCACCAGCGTTAAAAGCTCTCATAGTATAAATGAATGGTTGTATTTGAGACTGGCGCATTTTCAGCTTCATGTTTACAGTTTATTGCTTGGAGCACATGTGTATGTTCAAGTTCACGTATTAAATTGCTGTTAGTTTTCAATCCGTGGTCTGGGTTGAGTTTATAATAGTGAACCTGGCCACTGGATGCATACTAAATTGTATCTTACAGTAACATGTGCAGATATTTTACTTCAACACATTCAGGTGAATGAATACCTTAACTTTAATTAGAGCACTACTGCTTTTTTAACTTTCACATTAAAACTATAACCAAAACGAACATTTTAAGAAGACTTTTTGTTTCCGTTGTCTGAATAATCTCAGAATGACTATTTTCTGATATGAGTACTGTTAAAGCCGAGGCTTTCAATGATCATTCAATGATGGATTATGTGAAATCATCTCTCTCTCTCTCTCTCTCTCTCTCTCTCTCTCTCTCTATCTCTCTCTCTGTCTCTCTCTCTCTATGCTAATTATCTCATGTCTGTATGGGACTTACCTCCTGTAGTCTGCCTCATCCATGGATACACGGGCATATTTGGAGAGCCCATGCCCGTCATACAGGCTGGATTAGGCATCCCCGGGTTATATCCATTGGGAGAAATGCTTGGATCTGTCATGGATTGTTGTGGATAGTAGTAGTGCTGTTGTGAGCACACGTCCGGGCCCATCCCCTTACAATCCAGCATCCGATTGTCGTAGTAAAGCTCGGGTGATGGATTCACTGCTGGGTGGACACCGTTGATGGCGTACGGCGCGTACTGGTGGGCCATTGGGGGTGTCACCGAGTTCAAAGGTTGCGGAGGTTGCTGCTGCGGACACGGCGGCTGGTCGAGTCGGTGTTGGTGATGCTGCTGTTGGTCGAGCTGGTGGTGGTCGTGCTGTTGCTCGTGGTGGACGACGTGGTGGCCGTTGGGGTGATGGAGGTCTGCCTGCTGATGTAGATGAGGATGATGCTGCTGCTGCTGCATGTGAAGCTGGTGTGCCGCCGGGGGCTGCATGGTGTGGTGGTTCTGGTGGTCCAAAAGTTTGTTGTTGGCACCGAGCCCGTCCTGTAGAAGCGGGGTTCGATTCTCGTGCCTAGATTCGTAGGGGTACCTCATATACGACGGTGAATAACTGGGCGAGCAGTTCTCATACGATATAGTCCCGGGCCCCGTGTTTTGTCCCAGCATCGGGGAAGATGTAAAAAGGTTCTCGTATTTCTCCCCGTGGTCACCATACATGTTCGGAGGGTCCATCCCAAGAACACCAGACTCACCGTTGACCATTCCTACGCCACAGCCACCGGACATTGTGTTCGGGGACATGGCCCCTGGTGGGGGGAGAATGTTGGTGTAGTAGGAACTCATGTTCATCTCTTAGGCTAACACCCTTAGCCTCGGTTCGAGACCACGTCCTAGAATGTGATTTCCAAACTCTTTAGATCAATGATGAAAATCTTCATTATCTCCCATCATCTACACCCGCTAATTAGTTTATTGTGCTTCAACTTTCTGTTCATCGTTGGCGATCGATATAATGAAGACAAGCCGTTGGGTCTATTCTAAACACACATAGCTTTCAGATAACAGCATTTTGGATAATCACTATCTATCTGAGGCGATAGATTCACTTTAAAAAGTAGTTAATTATTTATGACTAAATCCACTGATTAACTCATTAAAACAATCTCTGAAGGTAGTTACCCAACAATCACAATCATCCGTCGTTATCACAGACTGGTCGTTGGTCACGAATCGTGGATGAAAACAAAATGATCCGTGGATAATGGCGATGACCGCGGAGATAAAGCTGACCCCTGTCCGGCCGAGGAAACGTTTAAGATCGTCTCCCTCATGGTCATAAACAATCTGACAATGAGGCGGGGCAGGCGATGTGACTCGCTTGTCACTGTGGTGATGACGTAATCATCCAACGATGATGGTCGAGCTTTGAAATTGAAATAACCTCAAAACCACAACGTCTTGTTTTTCTTTTATATTTTAAAGATCGTAAACAAAGTCGTGCTTGACATAATATGGCTACCGCTACGTCTGTGTAATCATAGTTAACGCACACATAAAATCTACGTCCCGATGCGAGCTTAAAGTTTTCGTTATGGCCCGCCGACGTTCATTTAGTTGTACAACTAGTTTCTCTAACTGCACCTTGTCTACTCCCACTGGCACTTACCGGAACGGGGAGTCGTAAATAACAACCACTAGCAAGAAGGGTGGTTGGGGGTGGGGGAGGGGGAAAACGTGACCATTTTTGTTTTCGTTCGGCTGACTTTTCGCTGGATCGCCCCCCGTGCAGACGAGACTCCAAAGGGCTGGTCATGTGACTGGGTCCCCAGCCAATCAGATGAAGGGAATGGCGGCCTAGCTGTGACGGGCTGCCACAGGGACCATCCAATGATTGGAGTTAGAAAGCGAGGCCTGGCTGAGTTGGACGGAGTCAGTCAATGTTGAAAGGCAGCCCCCCCTCCCTCCCGGCTGTTAGACAAGAGCGTTTACCAGAGCAGGTCCGGCGAGAGCCTCCCACTAATCTTGACCAGAAATGTCAGTGATTAGATGGGGTGGGCAAGGGGCAATAGCCCACCATCAAAAAAAAAAAAAAAAATTAAAAAAAAAATTAAATTAAAAAAAAAAAGTAAATAAAAAATCACCAAACTGCTCTTAGAAGTCAATCTTTTTCAGGAGTCAACGTCATTTCAATTTTAACCAATTATTAGTGCAACAAGGTAAAGCCTTTACCTTGTTGCACTAATAATAAGTAATAAGGGCCTTAACTGAAAGTATGAATGACAGTTGTCTATCTTAACATTGCTTTGACAATAGCAGAATTTTTTTTTTTACTAAGGGTTGTGAGTAGGCGCCTTCTGCGCCAACGATTTTTCAAAACCCCAAGTAACTTGTTTGATAAATACGAAATATTAAACTTCCTGAAATGCACACAAAGTATTTTATAATTATAAATCCTCAATCCTGATTTTACACCGAGCCTTTTCCCATAATTAAAATATAAGCTCAAACAATGACGTCAAATAATACTTTACCGCGAGAAACTCTGAGAGAAACAAATTTTACCCCATTACTAATGAGGCTTATGTCGAATGATCTTTCTTGTGTTTTGTTATGCTTCGCCATACCCCGTTCAGTAACGTCCCATTTAAAACAATTTTTTAAACAATCTTTAATCTTCCCTGTAATACTAAGATTAGATTTTGTAGATAAGTTAATTTGTCAACGGCATCGCTCCAGCTGCAAAGTCATTGGGCTTTTGAGCTCAAATACAAAGTTTGCTGCACTCAAATACAAAGTTAGCTCCAACACAAATACAATGTTAGCTCCAACACAAATACAAAGTTAGCTACAACACTATTACAAAGTTAGCTCCAACACTATTACAAAGTTAGCTCCAACACAAATACAATGCTAGCTCCAACACAAATACAAAGTTAGCTCCAACACTATTACAAAGTTAGCTCCAACACTATTACAAAGTTAGCTCCAACACAAATACAAAGTTAGCTCCAACACAAATACAATGTTAGCTCCAACACAAATACAAAGTTAGCTCCAACACAAATACAAAGTTAGCTCCAACACTATTACAAAGTTAGCTCCAACACTATTACAAAGTTAGCTCCAACACAATTACAAAGTTAGCTCCAACACAAATACAAAGTTAGCTACAACTCAAATACTAAGTTAGCTCCAACACTATTACTAAGTTAGCTCCAACACAAATACAAAGTTAGCTACAACTCAAATACAAAGTTAGCTCCAACACTATTACTAAGTTAGCTCCAACACAAATACAAAGTTAGCTCCAACACTATTACAAAGTTAGCTCCAACACTATTACAAAGTTAGCTCCAACACTATTACAAAGTTAGCTCCAACACAATTACAAAGTTAGCCCCAACACAAATACAAAGTTAGCTACAACTCAAATACAAAGTTAGCTCCAACACTATTACATAGTTAGCTCCAACACAAATACAAAGTTAGCTCCAACTCAAATACTAAGTTAGCTCCAACACATATACAAAATTAGCTCCAACACAAATACAAAGTTAGTTCCAACTCAAATAGACAGCTCATACACAAATATAAAGCTAGCTCCAACACAAATACAAAGTTAGCTCCAACACTATTACTAAGTTAGCTCCAACACAAATACAGAGTTAGCTCCAACACAAATACAGAGTTAGCTCCAACACAAATATAAAGCTAGCTCCAACACAAATATAGAGTTAGCTCCAACACAAATACAAAGTTAGCTCCAACACAAATACAGAGTTAGCTCCAACACAAATACAGAGTTAGCTCCAACACAAATACAGAGTTAGCTCCAACACAAATATAAAGCTAGCTCCAACACAAATATAGAGTTAGCTCCAACACAAATATAAGGCTAGCTCCAACACAAATACAGAGTTAGCTCCAACACAAATATAAAGCTAGCTCCAACACAAATATAGAGTTAGCTCCAACACAAATACAGAGTTAGCTCCAACACAAATACAGAGTTAGCTCCAACACAAATATAAAGCTAGCTCCAACACAAATATAAAGTTAGCTCCAACACAAATACAGAGTTAGCTCCAACTCAAGTACTAAGTTAGCTCCAACACAAATACAAAGTTAGCTCCAACACAAATATAAAGCTAGCTCCAACACAAATACAAAGTTAGCTCCAACACAAATACAAAGTTAGCTCCAACACAAATACTAAGTTAGCTCCAACACAAATACAAAGTTAGCTCCAACACAAATACAAAGTTAGCTCCAACACAAATACAAAGTTAGCTCCAAAACAAATACAAAGTTAGCTCCAACACAAATACAAAGTTAGCTCCAACACAAATACAGAGTTAGCTCCAACACAAATATAAAGCTAGCTCCAACACAAATATAAAGCTAGCTCCAACACAAATACTAAGTTAGCTCCAACACAAATACAGAGTTAGCTCCAACTCCAATACAAAGTTAGCTCCAAAACAAATATAAAGTTAGCTCAGTCACATGTCACGGATTATGTACCCTGACTAAATCTAACAAAACATTTTTCACCGTTATTACATAAAGAGTTAAACAGTGTGATAACCGTAAGAAGGAAACAATTGTATGTAATTATTCGTGATACAGTAAGTCGATGACTTAGTCACGCTGTTGTAATCAGATAAACCCTTACTTATAGTCGCTACTATAAGTCGATTACTTAGTGACGCTACTATAAGTCGATTACTTAGTGACGCTGTTATAAGTCGATTACTTAGTGACGCTGTTATAAGTCGATTACTTAGTGACGCTGTTATAAGTCGATTAATTGGTCCCACTATTAAAAGTGGTTGGCTTAGCATCAGTACCCCAAACAAACTCAACTCATGTGCACTGGAACACAGATTGGATTTGATGGGGGAAACTTAATAACCGAACACTGCGGGTCAACTTTACATGAGTTTGGCGGCATATGTCCAGTAGGCATGAAATGGTCTTGACCTCTTGACCTCTTGACTGTGAGTTCATTGATTTCGAAGGAACATAATCATCTCGTTAGGACCTATCGCTGTTTAAAACAGACAACAACGCAGCAGTGTTTGTTTAAAGCAATATCTCACAATATCGATAGTCAGTTCATCTGAGATAGAGGAAATACCTTGATATGACTTTTTAGTGACTGTTTGTGTGTTAGGGTCCCCAAAGTCTCCATGCTGTGTTAGGATCTCCAAAGTCTTCATGCTGTGTTAGGGTCACCAAAGTCTTCATGCTGTGTTAGGGTCACCAAAGTCTCCATGCTGTGTTAGGGTCACCAAAGTCCCCATGCTGTGTTAGGGTCACCAAAGTCCCCATTCAACTTCCGGTAGGAGGAACATTGGACTGACTTTAATGCCTCATACATGGTATATTAAACTGAGTTTAACGCCACATACATGGTATTTTAGACTGAGTTTAACACCAAATACATAGTATAATGTACTGAATTGAACACCACATTAACATAGATGGTATAATGTATTATACATGGTACATTAGACTGAGTTTAACCCCATATACATGGTACATTAGACTGAGTTTAACCCCACATACATGGTACATTAGACTGAGTTTAACCCCATATACATGGTACATTAGACTGAGTTTAACCTCATATACATGGTGCATTAGACTGAGTTTAACCCCACATACAAGGTACATTAGACTGAGTTTAACCCCACATACAAGGTACATTAGACTGAGTTTAACCCCACATACATGGTACATTAGACTGAGTTTAACTCCACATATATGGTACATTAGACTGAGTTTAACCCCATATACATGGTGCATTAGACTGAGTTTAACCCCATATACATGGTGCATTAGACTGAGTTTAACCCCACATACAAGGTACATTAGACTGAGTTTAACCCCACATACAAGGTACATTAGACTGAGTTTAACCCCATATACATGTTATATTAGACTGAGTTTAACCCCATATACATGGTACATTAGACTGAGTTTAACCCCACATACATGGTACATTAGACTGAGTTTAACCCCACATACATGGTACATTAGACTGAGTTTAACCCCACATACATGGTATATTGGACTGATTCTATCTCTACATACAAGGTATATTAGAATCTGCACATACAAGGTATATTGACATTGGACTAAATGAAATGTTTGACCTAGATTGTGTGTCGCTGAAATGTTTCACCAAGATTGTGTGTCGCTGAAATGTTTCACCAAGATTGTGTGTCGCTGAAATGTTTCACCAAGATTGTGTGTCGCTGAAATGTTTGACCTAGATTGTGTGTTGCTGAAATGTTTCATCAAGATTGTGTGTCGCTGAAATGTTTCACCTAGATTGGGTGTCGCTGAAATGTTTCACCAAGATTGTGTGTCGCTGAAATGTTTGACCTAGATTGTGTGTTGCTGAAATGTTTGACCTAGATTGTGTGTCGCTGAAATGTTTCACCAAGATTGTGTGTCGCTGAAATGTTTGACCTAGATTGTATGTCGCTGAAATGTGTGCTGCAGATAACGTATAGATGAAATATTTGTGCGTAGATGTGTCAGCCACACAGAGAAAGTTATCGCTGATGTGATGATGATGATGATGATGATGATGATGAAGAGAACGAGTGATCCGTGACACGGGTGGAGCTCTATCCCCTGCTTTAGATCGAGAGCTGACAAGGAGGTGGGGGATACGGCGAGGGCAGATGACGGTTTGATTAAGGTTGTAGAAACAAAGTCAAGGCGTGGCTAAACTAAGGCCATAGCCTCTGGTCGCGACTACAAGGGATTAGACTCCCTGTGTGTTGTATCCGATAGTCTACTATGGTATCACAGTGCGGATCTGTTTCCGTGGATAGTATACTCATCTATCATGGTAAGCAGGAAACTTAATGTGACATCGTGACATCTACCATCAAGGTATTGACCAGCATGTCATCTACCAAGTAGATTCACTCACATATGTCACACCAAAAAACAAGTGATAAAAATTCAAATAAGTATTTAAACGCAAGTTCCAACAAAGAATTTCCGATTTTTTAAATTCAATGTCAAGGGAAATCATTCTAGATTAAACTAAACGTCGATTTAAATAAGTAATCTTGAAACTTAACACAATATGACGTCAAATCCCCTCACGCCTCATTACACCTATAGCATATAATGCGCACCACGCAACAATCTAACATAAGCAATCATAAACCGGGAAAACCCTAAGTAACTATCAAAAATTAAAAATAATAACACCAAGTTACTCATTAACTCATTGAATACGTAACGCTATGACGTCGTTGTTTGAGCTTATCTATTATATAATGCGCCTAAGCACATTTCCGTCCGTCAGTGTGTGTGTGTGTGAAGCCCCTATACCACGCAACTCTTGCTAACTTTTTTTAAATTGAAAATATAGACGTAAAATCATAATGATTTTGGGTTTGAGATTAACAGAGGGTGTGGTTTTGCGCGCCGTAATAAAATACATTAAGTGGCGTCATGAAGCTTTTATTATATTAATTTATTTGATGTTACTTTTTATCTTGATTATAATCCGAGTGTGTGAATATGCATGTGTGCGAGTGTGTTTATGTGTGTATGTGCGTCTGTGTGTGCGTGTGACTGTGTGTTTGTATTAGTTGTGAAATAACGATTTATTTCATAGATTGCTTAGAGTGAAATTAAATATTGAAAAGACGTTACCACGTAATCTTTTATGTATAGTTAAAGTATGCACTGGATTATGAAAGATTCCGTTAATTTTATGAACACAAGTTTCTGCCGATGCGATCTGCATGGGTGCTTGAATAAAAGATAACGGTAAGTCATTGAATGTGACTTAAAAAACTGTTAATGAGAAGATCAATCTTCAATCATTTTTTCAGAGATGGTTTTACTTTTTGATTCATTTTAGAAGAAATGAGCTCTTGCGCATTAGTTGGACGATTACTCCCATGAAGTACCACAATGTAAAATAAACAGTGAAAAGAACTTATAGTCGCTATTGAAATAGCATTATTTATAATTATAATATGTAATTGGGTAAGATTGAGGCTAATTGGCGCATATTTACTTTTAAAGAAAATGGAACTTTTCTAAACTTTTAAATTGTATTTTGCATTATAAAAAAAATCACACGAATATGGCTCGAAGTCACTGTTAAATTACTT
>MUZC01002196.1:252596-285282 GCA_002072015.1 Radix auricularia
CCCGTGGAAAGATATTGTTTGCATGTTTTGATTCACGTGAAAAGAAAGTGAACTTTGCCCGTTATCTTTTGTAACTGTTAACGACATTTGTTATTCTGGTAGAGAATATACCATGCGTTATTAAAGGGGTTCGAGCATGGTCAAAGAAAGCCATCAATCGATCTGAATGGAAGGATGTTTTTGATCAAGCCAGGGCACTACATGGGCTGTAGAGCCACGGATGACAATAATGTTGCTACATTAAAGCAGAAATACCAAAATTGATGGGTAATATTTAAACTATTAATATGTTTATTTTTCTAGGCACAATTATCTTTGTTTTTATTAAGAAGGGTTTGATTTATCACAACCCTAATTTCCAGATCCGTTTAAATTAATTTTTTAAGGAGAATTTGAGACCCAAAACTAAATAAAGTTACTCTTATTGTGCCTACCCCGTAGCATAGCACGGGTATTTTGCTCGTATTGTAATATATCGGATTCATCAGGAGGTGTGCAAAATAATTATAAATTAAAGAATACTTTTGAAATATTACAACAGTCAATAGCCATTAAAAAATCGTTCGGTGCTTCTCGCAGTAAAATAATATTATACGACGTCATTGTTTTAGCTTATATTTTAATTTTGGAGAAGGGAACTATGTAAATAGAAGATTTGAGGATTTATAATTATAAAATACTTTGTGTGCATTTCAGGTAGTTTAATATTTCGTATTTATACAACAAGGATAAGTTACTTACATTAGAAGATACATCACATTAAAAGTCACTTCAAATCAATAATTTTGAATCTAAACAAAACAATAACTATCTACAAACAGTGGCGTAGCTATAGGAGGGGGATCCAAATTAGACCCCCGCCCCCACTTGAAGGGGGCACCCAAATTAGTTTTGTATTTTTTACAGTAAATATTACGCCACCGCCATGTATGTGGGGCCCCTCAAAGAAGTTAAGCCCCCGGGCCAAGAAAATACTACAAATTCCTAGCTCCGCCACTGTCTATACACTGTTGCTAAAATTACGGGAGTGGAACAGAACAATATTTCTTCAAAATTCCTTCTCCAACATTGTTATAAATGTTATATATGCTTTCGTTTGGCGTTTGTTTCAACTCGATACATGTTATGGTTGTTGAGAAATTGACAAAATAAGGATTAAAAAAAAAATTTCCAGGAAATTCAGTAAATCTATTCGGTAATTCTTTTGGCCCGTGTACATCCTTGGGACCTCCTTAACATTTTTGCAAAAGACCCGACCCCTCTATCAAGGATATTTCAGGATGAGATGCTGTTCAAAGCTCAAAAAGACTGGCCAGATATTTTGAATCTATAACCGCATTTCCCAAGGGAAATTGCGTTAAAATACTACTCCATATAAAAAATGTGATCAAATTTACACAGTACATTGTGCATACAAAATTTTTGCAGTGTTTAAAATAAAATTTCAATAGATGATAACATGAGGACAAAAATCTAGCGATCGATGTGTTGCTTAGAGTTACATTCTGAGAACTGATGTGTTGTTTCGAGTTACATTCTGAGAACTGATGCGTTGTTTAGAGTTACATTCTGAGAACTGATGCGTTGTTTAGAGTTACATTCTGAGAACTGATGTGTTGTTTAGAGTTACATTTTGAGAACAGATGCGTTGTTTTGAGTCAAATTCTGAGAACTGATGTGTTGTTTAGAGTTACATTATGAGAACTGATGCGTTGTTTAGAGTTACATTCTGAGAACTGATGTGTTGTTTAGAGTTTCATTCTGAGAACTGATGTGTTGTTTAGAGTTACATTCTGAGAACTGATGCGTTGTTTAGAGTTACATTCTGAGAACTGATGTGTTGTTTAGAGTTACATTCTGAGAACTGATGTGTTGTTTAGAGTTACATTCTAAGAACTGATGCGTTGTATAGAGTTACATTCTGAGAACTGATGCGTTGTATAGAGTTACATTCTGAGAACTGATGCGTTGTATAGAGTTACATTCTGAGAACTGATGCGTTGTTTTGAGTTACATTCTGAGAACTGATGCGTTGTATAGAGTTACATTCTGAGAACTGATGTCTTGTTTAGAGTTACATTTTGAGAACAGATGCGTTGTTTTGAGTCAAATTCTGAGAACTGATGTGTTGTTTAGAGTTACATTATGAGAACTGATGCGTTGTTTTGAGTTAAATTCTGAGAATTGATGCGTTTAGAAGTAAAGTCAAATAATTTGTTTACTACTCAAAATTTGCATCCTCGTTTTTAGAATTAGAATGGACTGAAAGGTTAATATCTTTGAAAATCAAAAGTTATCCTCAAAATAGAGTCATTGACACTACCAGAGGTTCCTTGTGAAATAGAGTCATGAACACTACCAGAGGTTCCTGGCCAAATATAGTCATTGACACTACCAGATGTTCCTGGCCAAATAGAGTCATTGACACTACCAGAGGTTCCTAACCAAATAGAGTCATTGACACTACCAGAGGTTCCTGGCCAAATAGAGTCATTGACACTACCAGAGGTTCCTTTCCAAATAGATTAATTGACTACCAGAGGTTCCTGGCCAAATAGAGTCATTGACACTACCAGAGGTTCCTGGCCAACTAGAGTCATGAACACTACCAGAAGTTCCTGGCCAAATAGAGTCATGAACACTACCAGAAGTTCCTGGCCAAATAGAGTCATTGACACTATCAGAGGTTCCTGGCCAAATAGAGTCATTGACACTACCAGAGGTTCCTGGCCAAATAGATTAATTGACTACCAGAGGTTCCTGGCCAAATAGAGTCATTGACACTGCCAGAGGTTCCTGGCCAAATAGAGTCGTTGACACTGCCAGAGGTTCCTGGCCAAAGAGAGTTATTGACACTACCAGAGGTTCCTGGCCAAATAGAGTCATTGACACTACCAGAGGTTTCTGGCCAAATAGAGTCATGAACACTACCAGAAGTTCCTGGCCAAATAGAGTCATTGACACTACCAGAGGTTCTTGGCCAAATAGAGTCATGAACACTACCAGAAGTTCCTGGCCAAATAGAGTCATCGACACTATCAGAGGTTCCTGGCCAAATAGAGTCATTGACACTACCAGAGGTTCCTGGCCAAAGAGAGTTATTGACACTACCAGAGGTTCCTGGCCAAATAGAGTCATTGACACTACCAGAGGTTCCTGGCCAAAGAGAGTTATTGACACTACCAGAGGTTCCTGGCCAAATAGAGTCATTGACACTACCAGAGGTTCCTGGCCAAAGAGAGTTATTGACACTACCAGAGGTTCCTGGCCAAAGAGAGTTATTGACACTACCAGAGGTTCCTGGCCAAAAAGAGTTATTGACACTACCAGAGGTTCCTGGCCAAATTGAGTCATTGACACTACCAGAGGTTCCTGGCCAAATTGAGTCATTGACACTACCAGAGGTTCCTGGCCAAATTGAGTTATTGACACTACCAGAGGTTCCTGGCCAAATTGAGTCATTGACACTACCAGAGGTTCCTGGCCAAATTGAGTCATTGACACTACCAGAGGTTCTTGGCCAAATTGAGTCATTGACACTGCCAGAGGTTCCTGGCCAAATAGAGTCATTGACACTACCAGATGTTCTTGGCCAAATAGAGTCATTGACACTGCCAGAGGTTCCTGGCCAAATAGAGTCATTGACACTACCAGATGTTCTTGGCCAAATAGAGTCATTGACACTACCAGAGGTTCTTGGCCAAATAGAGTCATTGACACTGCCAGAGGTTCCTGGCCAAAGAGAGTTATTGACACTACCAGAGGTTCTTGGCCAAATAGAGTCATTGACACTGCCAGAGGTTCCTGGCCAAATTGAGTCATTGACACTACCAGAGGTTCTTGGCCAAATAGAGTCATTGACACTACCAGAGGTTCTTGGCCAAATAGAGTCATTGACACTACCAGAGGTTCCTCGCTAAATTGAAACAACGCTTGCAACTTTTGCACACATTTTTACAGTGAAAGTCTTTGTAGCTGTTGATGTTTAGTCTGAAAATCACACGCCCCCCTGTTAAGTTTGGAATCCTGAACTGCAAGAATTAGAAAAAAAAAAAGTATAGGCTATGATGCAAGGCAACAGAATTCCAGCGTAGCCCAACTCCCCGGGGGTTTAACATTTTTAAGGGTTGTTTTCATTTTCTTGTTATGTTAAAATTCATAGGCACGTGCAGAGCACAGTACCAAGAAAACAAGATGGATGTCACGTGATTTCTTGACACCAATCGGAACATTGAGAACAAGCAGACGGAAAGCGAAGTCTCTACTGGCATGTCACTACTAGTCTCATTTAAAAAAAAAATACAATATAAATAAACCTATAACCTGGGGCCATACACACGTTGTCTCATGTGAACCTACAGGTTGTAACACTGAGCCAAACACACGTCTCATTTGAACCTACAGGTTGTAACATTGAGCCAAACACACGTTGTCTCATGTGAACCTACAGGTTGTAACATTGAGCCAAACACACGTTGTCTCATTTGAACCTACAGGTTGTAACATTGAGCCAAACACACGTTGTCTCATGTGAACCTACAGGTTGTAACATTGAGCCAAACACACGTTGTCTCATGTGAACCTACAGGTTGTAACATTGAGCCAAACACACGTCTCATTTGAACCTACAGGTTGTAACATTGAGCCAAACACACGTTGTCTCATGTAAACCCACAGGTTGTAACATTGAGCCAAACACACGTGGTCTCATGTGAACCTACAGGTTGTAACACTGAGTCAAACTACACATTGTCTCATGTGAACCTACAGGTTGTAACACTGAGTCAAACACACAATGTCTCATGTGAACCTACAGGTTATAACACTGAGTCAAACTACACATTGTCTCATGTGAATCTACAGGTTGTAACATTGAGCCAAACACACAATGTCTCATGTGAACCTACAGGCTGTGGCATTTCTACAGCGATCCTTCACGTCCCAGAGACCGACTCCTAGACAGCCAGGCTTAACGGCCCTGACAAGGTGTCAGAGTTACTTAACTTGAGGACCTACGCGTTTATGTCCCTTTGATCCAGTAGGTGTTGTGGAGTGACGCAGCGTACGTCTCTCCTCTGTCTGTCTTTAAACGGAAGTTCTGAGGAAATTTGGCTTGGTTAGAAATTAAAAAGTAGCCAACAAAAATTTAAATGTAAAATTTGAGCTAAATTTGCGAAGGACAAAATAGGATAAGAAAACGTTAGAGAGATACTAACTTACTAACTTACACGATATGTACAAACTTGAGGAAATTAACGATTAATTTCTCGATTAATCGTTAAATTGTTGGATGTCAAAAAGTAAAATAAAAATTATAATAAAAATATGCGGCCGATAAATAATAAATTTCCTGACGATTACACGAACATTTTGGTTTTAAACTATTGACTCACGGGAATGTTGAAAATGTTAATTAAGTTTTGCCTACCATGGTTCTGACACTTCGCCTACTTATCAAACCAAATGAAAAGCGTATTAAGCGAATGGCAGTAATGAAGTCTGACTCAGAGACAGAAAATGTCGATTTTCTTGTGATGTATTACTGCGTTACAAAATTGAGATGAATGTTCCTGAATCCATTAAACCTCTTCAACTTCAATGGTAGAAACTTTATGAACACCGATATCCGATAATGTCATTCCTTGCCAGGACCGTTTTGTGCATACCATTACCCCAGTTCCATATAAATGATTGTTCAGCTCGGCTGGTTATATTGTCAATTAGACCCGCTCATCGCTTGAACAAAATAATGTCAACACATTTGACTTTTTGCGTAGTTGGTTAAAAGATAACTTATAAATTTTAATGATTAAATTATTTTTAACGATTAATCACCCATGACTTACACATTATTGGAAGTATAATGATATATATATAATTATATTTACAGAAAAAGGCTTGAAGCAAACGCAGATATTACGCTTTTTGTTTTGTAACATAAAATCGATTTAATTATGCTTATTTTTGATAATGAACATTCTTTTCTGTGAATAAGTAAACGATTGTAGTTTTCTTCATTTTCCAAACAATTCACAACAAATAATTTCTCATAGAAGCCATTCTTTTTCATTTCATTACCCTCTGTGAGAAAGACTTGCGTGTATGACATTTTTCAACATGGGTTCGCGCTTTGTGCTGTAGTTAAAAAAACATGCAGGTTTCTTTTAATTTATCAATCACATTAAGCTCATCGGGAAGTCTGCACGAATGCGTGATGCCTAGGTTTAAAGCGTGAATACTGCAGTGTGTGTATACCGCCAAAAGGCCTCTCGCAGAAAAAGCGCTTGAACTCCCGACATAGCGCCCGACATGGATGCAACGCCATCATGACACTGGCCCCTCATATTCTGGTGTGAGATCCCCAAATCTCTCAATAAACTGCATACTCTGTAGTGTTCCATTCAAACTTTCTCTAAGACTTTTGCGAAAAGATGACGTTGATGTATGCCACAATAAACAGAAAATACATTCGTTACAGCTTGTTTTAAATATGCCAGAAAGTCAAGGGTATAAATGCTTTAAGTTCAAAAAATCTTTTCAATTAAGTAAATAAAGGGTCAACTTTCCAAACATTTAACCATACTATAAACATTCAACAACCGTACCGTCGGGATTTAATCTTCAGCTCACTAATTCTCATTCTCTCATCTGTTGTAACAATCAGAATCGTCACTGCAAGGTGAAGGGGGGGGTAGCGGGGCTGCGAACCGCACTGGGTGACAACATCATTGGGGTTGTGACCAAAGTGTAAGACCACGTTGGTTTCTTTATTTTGGTACTGGCAGACTCGGATATTGCTGTAATTTTACTTCATGTTCTAGGTAAAACAACATTTTATTCAATGAATGATAGCTCCTTAAATGGCATTCAACGAGAAGACAGAAGTATTCAAATATTATGCTATTAGCATAATAATAAAAATGGATCACAATTTTATTATCTTATTTTAAACCTTGCGTGGACCCCCCTACTCTTGTCCAGAGACCCCCAAATCAATTTTTATTTGCCACGGACACGCTGAACGGCCCTGGGGACCCCGGGGGTCCGTAGGAACCAGTTTGGGAACCACTGGTTTACATGATGAACGAAGGATCACGTCAATGACGTGCCAGAGGAAATATTCTCACGTGTCCAAAGTGGCACGCGTGTCACAGGTTTGTCATTCCTTAATTGATGAAACACTGCACTTTTTTTTTAAAAAAATATTTTTTTAAATTTTAAATTCAACTATGTCATCAAATAGAATTTTTTTTTTTTAAACATTAATGTGAGATTTGTTAGAAACAGATAAATTGTGAATAGATATTGATTTGGGGATGGGGGTGGGGGATAGGTTATTGTGTTAATTAAACAGAAGTAAATTTTTAAAAAATCTTTGGAACTCTTCTATGCAGCAGCGTTTCTGGGCAGACGAGAATAAATTACCGTATATACTCGTTCTATAACCCGTTCGTTCATAAGCCGACCCCCTCTTTCGGAAGAGAAAAGTATTAAAAGTGTGTAACCCACTCGTAATGCGTATCCCCCTACCCCCCTCCTCAAAATAAAAAAATAAAAATAGACAGCGTAAAAAAATTGTACACATTAAAAAAAAAACTACTAGCTAAATCGGTCATTATGATTGTTTACTTTGTACTACCTATCTTTGTCTCTTTGCTCTTTGTTAGGCAAGACTAACCGGCATTTTTATCTTTCGTAAACAGTGGCAAAAGCACGTATGTTAAAATTTGTTGTTGAAAACAAAATTGGTAAAACAAGTTATTAAAACATTCACAAAAATAAATAAAATGATTAAATAAGGCAAGTGCAGATCTTTAATAATATTTGATAGCTTCTGGTAGATGTCGAATCTCGTAGAATGAAGAGAAGGACCTTGATTATTGACATTAACAACACCCATATTCAATATACATGCAGAAATCACCTATGACCCGCTCGAAGTCAGACCCCCAAACTTTCCCCCCTAGATTTTGTCCAAAAATTGTCGGCTCTACCACGAGTATATACGGTATGTTAATGTTTGGATGGTCGGCTCTACCACGAGTATATACGGTATGTTAAAGTTTGGATGGTCGGCTCTACCACGAGTGTATACGGTATGTTAATGTTTGGATGGTCGGCTCTACCACGAGTGTATACGGTATGTTAATGTTTGGATAAAACTGGATCTCTCATTAACGACTGCTTACAAATTTAAAGATTCACCAAAAGAGAAAACCATTTTTGAGATTGTTAATTAAGTATTTTAACTTGCACAACTTTTATACTAGTCTTTTAAAGACTCTCCTCACATTACCATGTTCAGATTGTGTTGGATAGAGCAGTGGCGTCGCTAGGGGGTGCGGAGGGGGCGGGCCGCCCCGGGTGACACCATCAGGGGGGTGACACCAGACTGTAAAACTCTATATATTCCCGTTATTTGGCACTGGAAAACTCAGAGGAGTTCTATGGGTTAAATCATGAGGGGGTGACACCATGAGCTACCGCCCCGGGTGACACCATGAGCTACCGCCCCGGGTGACACCATGAGCTACCGCCCCGGGTGACACCAACCCTAGTGACGCCTCTGGGATAGAGTCTGAGCGAAGATGACGTGATGGACCAACAGAGATCTTGATAGAACACATTGATTCCAATGATGTAATAGTTTAGCGAAAATAAATTTAAAATAATCAATACTCGGGAAAAGCGGAAGCCAATTGTGAAATTCGCCAAGCCAGATGTAAAACCTAACAATCCAATTGTAAAACCTAACAATCCAATTGTAAAACCTAACAATCCAATTGTAAAACCTAACAATCCAATTGTACCTAACAATCCAATTGTAAAACCTAACAATCCAATTGTAAAACCTAACAATCCAATTGTAAAACCGATCAAGCACATTCACATTGCCTTGATTAACAGAGATATAATATAGTCTATATATTCTCTCCCCTCCCCCTTCTCTTTTTTTATATATTATAGAAAAAAAAGAGAAGGGGGGGAGGGGAGAGAACTTTAATTGCCTTTAAAGGTTGATATCGAGAAATATAAGGAATATTTTGTCAATGTCATTTTCTTTGATGACTTTTATCTTGCTTGAAGACACATCCACGTACAAGACATCACACACTGGTGTGGAAGCAGCACGACTTGGTGTCTGCCAGACTGACCGATTGAACCATCACGTAGACTGGACCGGCCAACACAAAGTCGGCATTCATTCGTTGACGAGCACCTGGCCAACCGCGGGCAAGTGCCAACATCTCCTTATCAGGGACCGAAGACACTGGAAAACAAAGATCACTCTTTTTGGATTGACGATAGGGCACAGGGGCGGGGTCCGACAGGAACGTTGGCACAATTCTCAGACAAGTTTGAAGGGTTGATATAAAGGAAATAATTTTTGGTAAAGAAGAAGCGTCTGAAACAGACAAGTTAGATCTTATATATTAAACTTAAACTGTCCGCTGCTGTTAAACTGACCACTGTTGTAAAAGCGACCGCTGCTATTAAACTGACCAGTGCTGTTAAACTGAACACTGCTGTTAAACTGACCACTGCTGTTAAACTGACCACTCCTGTTCAACTGACCACTGCTGTTAAACTGACCACTGCTGTTAAACTGACCACTGCTATTAAATTTAAAATATCATATAGAATAACACCGCATTAAAGCTTTTAAATAAAATACAAAACACAAAAACTGTAACGAAAACAAAACATTTAAGATTTATGTTTTAACTAATGCAAAAGCTTAAGTCCTTCGTCAGTACAAATAACATACATCCCTTACACAAGTATCAAAATTATATTTAATTTATTAAGACATAGTACAGTCAGACCTCGCTAAGTCGAACTCAAAGGGACCGGGACAAAAATTCAACTTCTTGAGTTAAAATGAAAATTGAGTGATGGGCGCAGAACTTTGGCCGGGACCTAACAAACAATTAAAGATAGTGAGGTTTTCGACTTATGAAAATTCGACTTGGCGGGGACCCACTGTTCATCAAGTAAACTAGTTACGTAAAGATGAAAAAAAAGGAAACGACAAAGACAGTGGATATAAAAAGATGTTGTATAGGCGCGCATTCTATACAGAAGATAATTGCGTCCTTAGACCACTGGTGTTAAACTTAAACTGACCACCCTCGAATCTGAACATCAAAATGTGACACCCTTCACCTGAAATAAGTGGTTCTCACATCATATCTTGTTATTGGACGGCGTACCGTTCTGCTAACAGAGGCCCCAGTCATCAAAAAAGGCTATTGACTGTCTGCGATGAGTCAATGGTTGTAAGCCAGGGCTTGCTATAGACGACAATGGTTTTATTGCCCTCCCTGGCCAATTCCGAAGGTGTGAAATTCTCAACCTGCCCTTCCCTCTCCTTAAACCTGGACACCGGGAGTCATAAAGTGAGGAGGGCATGCTGGGAGCTAGACTGACCGGAAAGACTGGGTCGGCGTTCATTCCTGACTTGTGGCCTGGGCGATAAATACGCTCATTAGGGCCCATAAATCGATGGGCTGCTAAGCTGCGCAATTATAGGTCATAGGTTTTTATGACAACTTCAACGCAAGTCGGCCGCCACCTGCAAGGTCTACGGTGTTTGTCTTGAGTCTAGCTGAGAGCAGTGGCGTTTAATAACCTATTGACCTCGTCAAACCGTTCACCTCACTAACTGGTGACTCGTGACACGAGCGAGATGAGATGAATTAGACGTCTCATTCACCACTGCCCCGCGCACACACGCACACACTACAACACACCACACACACACACACACACACATACTACACCACACCACACACACGCACACCAAACACACACACACACGAACACACTAAACCACACCACACACACGCACACCAAACACACACACACACGAACACACTACACCACACCACACACACTACAATATACCACACACACACCAACCATATACACACACACGCACACCAACCACACATACAGACATCACGCACAACACATACCACACAAACCACATACAATTTTTATGATTACGGATCGCAATAATTTAGTTCATGAAAAAAATGTACACATTTTTATTTGCTTTAAAAAAGTTGAGATTCCACTCTTAAAACGAGGCCTTAGTGAGTCTCGTCAAAAAAAAGGATTGGAATGTGCTTTAAAATAGACTGATGTACAAGATAACATGTTAAAATAGACTGATGAACAAGATAACATGTTAAAATAGACTGATGTACAAGATAACATGTTAAAATAGACTGATGTACAAGATAACATGTTAAAATAGACTGATGTACTAGAAAACATATTAATGTCTTCATCTCAATGTAGAATTCGACCATAATTTTTAGAGTTCCTATCTTGGGTATAACCTGGATGTTGTATCCACTTAGAATTCTCTGTTCTCCCATTCTGATTTAAGGATCTGAGACATACGAAATATTCAGGATACGAAGGCCATCCCTGAACGGATTAAGTTCGTATCTTAAGATACTGCTTTATTTCCATTACACAAACGCTTTTTTAATATAGCGAATTATTTATATTATCACCATTCCGTATAGTTTGGCGACCTGTATGACAACTACGTCATAAATAACCCCTCCCCCAAAAACTCCGCCCTTGCAAGTGACCTTGTTATTTCCAGACGACGGGGACAGGTATTGCTATGTTCCAATCGGCGCACTCTTTGAAGTCGCTGCCGATGACTTTTTAACGACCACCTGGCTCTCCGACACTGTACCGATCACCCGCTGTTTTTTGGTCACAACACAGGTCAGGGCGTCCTCCGCCCCATCAATGCTGACCTCGTGGGGCGCCTACACGCCCTTGTGATCATACGGTACATCTCTATATACCACTTGCCGATAAGGACATGATATAAAACACGCCACAACTGATCCAAAAACTATGACCAATTGAAGTTTTTTGGCTCACTATTGATTGATTTGAGGCTTTTGTCAGCCAACAGTCAACTCAACTGTGAGCCATTGACAGGAGTGTCACTGATCAACAGTTAACATAACTGTGTACATGGGGGGATATCTCAGTGTACATGGATGATATCTCAGCGTACATGGTTGATATCTCAGCGTACATGGTTGATATCTTAGTGTATATGGATGATATCTTAGTGTACATGGATGATATCTTAATGTACATGGGTGATATCTCAGCGTACATGGGTTATATCTCAGCGTACATGGTTGGTATCTCAGCGTACATGGTTGATATCTCAGTGTACATGGTTGATATCTTAGTGTACATGGTTGATATCTCAACGTACATGGGTGATATCTTAGTGTACATGGTTGATATCTCAGTGTACATGGTTGATATCTCAGTGTATATGGATGATATCGTAGTGAATATGGATGATATCTCAACGTACATGGATGATATCTTAACGTACATGGTTGCTATCTTAGTGTACATGGATGATATCTCAACGTACATGGGTTATATCTCAGCGTATATGGTTGATATCTCAGCGTACATGGGTGATATCTCAGCGTACATGGTTGATATCTCAGTGTACATGGATGATATCTCAACGTACATGGGTTATATATCAGTGTACATGGTTGATATCTCAGTGTACATGGTTGATATCTCAGTGTATATGGATGATATCGTAGTGTACGTGGATGATATCTCAGTGTACATGGTTGATATCTCAGTGCATATGGATGATATCGTAGTGTATATGGATGATATCATAGCGTACAAGGGTGATATCTCAGTGTACATGGATGATATCTCAACGTACATGGATGATATCTTAACGTACATGGTTGCTATCTTAGTGTACATGGATGATATCTCAACGTACATGGGTTATATCCCAGCGTACATGGGTGATATCTCAGCGTACATGGGAGATATCTCAGTGTACATGGGTGATATCTCAGTGTACATGGTTGATATCTCAGTGTACATGGATGATATCTCAGCGAACATGGTTGATATCTTAGTGTATATGGTTGATATCTCAGTGTACATGGTTGATATATCAGTGTATATGGATGATATCGTAGTGTACATGGATGATATCTTAGTGTACATGGATGATATCTCAACGTACAAGGGTTATATCTCAGCGTACATGGTTGATATCTCAGCGTACATGGTTGATATCTTAGTGTACATGGTTGATATCTCAGTGTACATAATTGATATCTCAGCGTACATGGGAGATATCTCAGTGTACATGGTTGATATCTCAGTGTACATGGTTGATATCTCAGCGTATATGGTTGATATCTCAGCGTACATGGTTGATATCTTAGTGTACATGGGTGATATCTCAGCGTAACTGGGTGATATCTTAGTGTACATGGGTGATATCTCAGCGTACATGGGTGATATCTCAGCGTACATGGTTGATATCTTAGTGTACATGGTTGATATCTCAGTGTACATGGTTGATATCTCAGCGTACATGGTTGATATCTCAGTGTACATGGTTGATATCTCAGCGTACATGGTTGATATCTTAGTGTACATGGGTGATATCTCAGTGTACATAATTGATATCTCAGCGTACATGGGAGATATCTCAGTGTACATGGGTGATATCTCAGTGTACATGGTTGATATCTCAGTGTACATGGATGATATCTCAGCGAACATGGTTGATATCTCAGTGTATATGGTTGATATCTCAGTGTACATGGTTGATATATCAGTGTATATGGATGATATCGTAGTGTACATGGATGATATCTTAGTGTACATGGATGATATCTTAGTGTACATGGATGATATCTTAGTGTACATGGATGATATCTCAACGTACAAGGGTTATATCTCAGCGTACATGGGTGATATCTCAGTGTACATGGTTGATATCTTAGTGTACATGGTTGATATCTCAGTGTACATGGTTGATATCTCAGCGTACATGGTTGATATCTTAGTGTACATGGGTGATATCTCAGCGTACATGGGTTATATCTTAGTGTACATGGGTGATATCTCAGCGTACATGGGTGATATCTCAGCGTACATGGTTGATATCTAAGTGTACATGGTTGATATCTCAGTGTACATAATTGATATCTCAGCGTACATGGATGATATCTCAGCGTACATGGTTGATATCTCAGTGTCTATGGTTGATATCTCAGCGTAAATGGATGATATCTCAGTGTACATGGGTGATATCTCAGCGTATAATGGTTGATATCTTAGTGTACATGGATGATATCTCAGTGTACATGGATGCTATCTCAGCGAACATGGTTGATATCTCAGTGTATATGGTTGATATCTCATCGTAAATGGATGATATCTCAGTGTACATGGGTGATATCTCAGCATACATGGATGATATCGAAGTGTACATGGATGATATCTTAATGTACATGGATGATATCTCAACGTACATGGATGATATCTTAGTGTACATGGATGATATCTCAACGTACATGGATGATATCTTAGTGTATATGGTTGATATCTTAGCGTACATGGTTGATATCTCAGTGTACATGGATGATATCGAAGTGTACATGGATGATATCTTAATGTACATGGATGATATCTCAACGTACATGGATGATATCTTTGTGTACATGGATGATATCTCAACGTACATGGATGATATCTCAGTGTATACATGGGTGATATGTCAGCGTACATGGGTGATATCTTAGTGTAATGGTGATATCTCAGTGTACATGGGTGATATCTCAGCGTACATTGATGATATCTCAGTGTACATGGGAGATATCTCATCGTACAGGGTTGATATCTTAGTGTACATGGTTGATATTTCAGTGTACACGGTTGATATCTCAGCGTACATGGTTGATATCTTAGTGTAAATGGTTGATATCTCAGTGTATATGGATGATATCTTAACGTACATGGTTGATATCTTAGTGTATATCTTAGTGTAAATGGTTGATATCTCAGTGTATATGGATGATATCTTAACGTACATGGTTGATATCTTAGTGTACATGGATGATATATCAGTGTTCATGGATGATATCTCAGTGTACATGGTTGATATCTCAGTTTACATGGTTGATATCTCAGCGTACATGGGCAATATCTCAGAGTACATGGATAATATCTCAGCGTATCTGGATGATATCGTAGTGTACATGGTTGATATCTCAACGTACATGGATGATATCTTAACGTACATGGTTGATATCTTAGTGTAATTGGATGATATATCAGCGTACATGGATGATATATCAGTGTACATGGATGATATATCAGTGTACATGGATGATATCTCAGTGTACACGGTTGATATCTCAACGTACATGGATAATATATCAGCGTTCATGGTAATATCTCAGTGTAGATGGGTAATATCGTACATGAAGATATCTCAGTGAACATGGGTTAGATCAATGTAAGTGTGTGGTGGCGCTTCAGTGGTATAAAACAATATCAACTTGTTACAATGACAATGGTGAAAGAGTAAGATCATATATAGAGTGTATACTGTAATATAGAAATCAGAAGCACCCCCCCTCCTTTTCTAATATGTCCAAGCAACACACAAAAAAAAAAAAAGTCCCCGACAAAATGAAATCCTGATTCACTTGGCACGTGGGGGGCGTGACTTACATGAAAGGATTAGTAGAGCAGAACTGAGCTAAATCCAAATAAGCTGGTAATCCCGAGGTTAAATATCCCAGTAAGTTATACCAGGCCACACTCGGGTGAGTCTTAAGTGAAGGGGCGGGGTACTTCAGTTGACTGGTACAAAAATGTTAGGTCAATAGGAAAATAGCGCATTACACAGCCAGTCGCACAAAACGAGATTTAGTTTTAAAAAAAAAAAGAGATAAAATTTTAAAAATCTTGATTGCTATATTAAATACTGAAAAAATCAGGTCATTGTTAATTCAGCACTAAAGAAATAGGTCGTCTTGTTCTCAATTGTTATATTTAACAGTAAAAAAAATTAGGTCGTTTAGTTATCAAGTGTTGTATTAAACACTCAAAAAAATCAGGTCGTTTGGTTTTTCCGCCTAAGGCGATGAACTTAAACCGATTATTGTATTGTGAATGTGTGCGCTGAAACCACCGCAACCACCAAGCGACGGCCCTGGCTGTGACTAATTTACTCATGTGACACTTTTAGTCATACGCCTTGATAGCAATACGTCTTGTAGAGATTAGTTATTGATACTTTGAAGCACTTGATGTTAGCCGAACACTGTCGGCAAGGTCACAGCGCGCCGTCATACGCCATCATCATGTCAATGTAAGGGTCAGGGTGTCATTTGGAGAGTCAGTGCCTCAGCGTAAGTGTGCACATGCCGACACAGCGAGGCGTGTTCAATGACCATGTCCGACGAACCTTTAATCCCGTGTACAGGACCTAACCCTGGGTTTGTAGAGGCCGGCTCGAGTTGTCTTGTCCTTGTTGGAGTGATCTCCTCTTGAAGTCGTCCCCTTGTTTGTCCTTATGCTGTCAACTTATTGTCCCCCTTTGATGGATGACGTGATGGCGAGTTCGATAGACCAGGAAGTGGACAATGCTAATGAACTGACCAGACACAAGTGTCCCCGGGTTCATTTGGGTCGCGGTGTCGGTATCAAGGGACTGGTCATTTTTAAGCGTTCAATCCGTTTGTCTCCTGATCGTTGAGCTTGAAAGTCGGTTGTCTTTGTGGGAGTTGCTGTGGGTTGTTGTCGCGGTACAATTCTCGTAACAGGCGGTGGTCATTTTCTCAACTTCCAACATTGCCGACCAACTAAGCTGATGAACATTCATTTAGTCGTGTCTCGTTCAATGCTTTGTCTCCCGGTCTTTAATTCCGCCCGCCGCCAAAGATATGGGCCGTCGAAACGTGACGCCTATGGAACACGCTCGACTGTCAATGAAATAAAAGCGCGAATGTTTCTTGAGTGCGAGTGTATAAACATCACGGCACAAATGTATAGGGTGCAGCGACACGAACCAAGAAGACGTTGTTAGAGAAAACAATATTGATGTTGTTTTATCATATATACCAAGAAGATATCGGAGAATATAAAACTGATGTTGTATAGAACTAATTAGCTGTTGTATTATAATACAAAGTTGATGTTGTTGGATAATAACAAAAAGATTTGTTAATGAATGTTGTTGTTCTCGTAGAATACAGATTTGATGTTAATGAAAACATCCTGAAAGATGTTGAAATCGTGTGGTATTTTTTTTTTTAGGAAATAGAAAATGCGGCTGCAAATAGTTTTAACGATGGCTGATATTCATCATGTCTTAGTTTGAAGATTTTTTAGATTGGTGTTTTAATCGGTTGGTGACTGAGTTGGTTTCAATAAGAAACCTTGTTTTGGTCGTGTTTCCGTGTGCCCCATACCAGTTATTGCCAAGTGCCCCATGCCAGTTATTGATGAGTGCCCCATACCAGTATTTTCCAGTGCCCCATGCCAGTTATTGTCCAGTGCCCCACACCATTTATTTCTGAATGCCCCATACCAGCTATTGCTGCGTGCCCCATACCAGTTACTGCCCAGTGCCCCATGCCAGTTATTTCCCAGTTCCCCATGCAAGTTATTACTGAGTGCCCCATGCCAGTTATTGCCGCTGCCTGATGCCAATAGTTATTTAGTGCCCCATGCATGCAAGTTATTATTGAGTGCCCCATGCATGCCAGTTATTGCGGAGTGCTCCATGTCAGTTATTGCTTAGTGCCCCATACCAGTTATTTTCCAGTGCCCCATGCCTGTTATTTCCCAGTGCCCCATGCCAGTTATTGCCGAATGCCGAATGCCAGTTATTGCCGAATGCCAGTTATTGCCGAATGCCCCATGCCAGTTATTGCCGCTTCCTGATGCCAGTAAATCAGCGGTCGTGTTATCGTCCAATGAATCTCTTCATTTGTGCGCGCGCTGTCCATGCTTGACCCTTGACACGTCCGGAAGCGAAGAGCAAAGATGGCGTTGGCACCAGATTAGTGGCAATTTTAGATGTGTGACATCACGCATGATTTCTATGAGAATTTACTGCGGCCTCTCGTCCAAGCGGCTTCTCGTTGTCTTGGAACAGCAAGTCGTAGAAGTGGCAGAAATTGTGCGATGAAAACAAAAGCTATTATTTGAATAAATAAATATTTTTATTTTGTGAACATGCATTAAAAAAAAAAAAGGTTACAACTTAATACCTTAAGATACTTAAACGGTAAGTCAAAGCTTTTTCCAGGTATAGATGATTTCATGCCGTGGTCAGTGGTAGCTGACTATATATTTATTGATTTTTATCAACGTTCGCATCTACATCTTTATGAACACCAGCATCAATCATCAACTTGAGTCAACATTTAAACACAAAACTTAGTCTTTTACGAGAGAGATGATTTCGGTGGCCACACAAAAGACAAGTTTTACAGTATCCCTTGTCTTAAGATATTAACCTTGGGTAAACTGGGACAAAATTGCCTGGAATCGTCCCAATATTGGCCAGGCTCTTGGCTGTTGGCATTAGGACAGGGGCGGCAATAAAACAGCGGCGTTAATGACCAGTTGTCTCCCGTGAATCTCGGACCGTGTTGATTTTGTTGTCGGCCTTCACTTTGTCTCTTGGTCTATGTTGTGTCTCTATCTGTCGTAGACAAATCCAATCTCTCGCCACGTTCTCCGTCATATTTTATTGGAGTGGGCTGCGATTCTCACATGGAAGTTTTTGATCGACTGGTTAAAATTAAAATAAAAAAATTCATGACCGAGTCAGATAGATGTCTGATAGATGTCTGATTGATGTCTGATTGATGTCTGATAGATGTCTGATAGATGTCTGATAGATGTCTGATAGATGTCTGATTGATATCTGATAGATGTCTGATAGATATCTGATAGATGTCTGATAGATATCTGATAGATATCTGATGTTTGATAGATATCTGCTCTACGTCTGATTGATATCTGATTGATATCTGATAGATGTCTGATAGATGTCTGATAGATGTCTGATTGATATCTGATTGATGTCTGATAGATGTCTGATAGATGTCTGATAGATCTGATAGATGTCTGATAGATGTCTGATTGATATCTGATTGATGTCTGATAGATGTCTGATAGATGTCTGATAGATGTCTGATAGATATCTGATTGATATCTGATAGATGTCTGATAGATGTCTGATAGATGTCTGATAGATGTCTGATAGATGTCTGATAGATGTCTGATAGATGTCTGATAGATGTCTGATTGATATCTGATAGATGTCTGATAGATGTCTGATAGATGTCTGATAGATGTCTGATAGATGTCTGATAGATGTCTGATTGATATCTGATCTACGTCTGACTGATGTCTGATTGATATCTGATCTCTATCTAATAGTCAGCTTAATAATATCTATTACGTTCATACATCTTAGTCATATTTTTCAATCGAGTAGCTTTATTGTGTCTCGTCTTAGTTTGTTGAAGAAAGCTGCTTGTAAAGTTCGCTTAAATAGCTCCTTGTTTATTTATTATTTTTTTTAAATTGTTTTAAAGGTTTACTCATAAAAACTGCCTATGTGATCTATAAAGTTGTCGTCTATAAATGACGTCTCGCGCCTATGGGTCACACATTTGCGACGATGTGTGAGGAGAAGGGGGAGATGTTTGAGAAATGTGGCGTAAAAACTCACAACTGTAAATTTAAGTTCCACTTCAACATTTCATTTGCTTAAAATTTATTTAATGACGTTTTACATGGGCTTCATGGGTGTTACGATATTAGACTAAATGCACACGGTACTTAAATGACAAAAGAACCGATGCTTAGTTTTAAATAGAAAATAATACTTTTTTTTCGGGGGGGGGGGGGGGGGGGGGGGAGCTTTGCGACTTCGTATAAAATAGAGTTTGGGGGCTCTAAGTTTTGTGACGACGTGTGACGTGGGTGGGGGGTAGAAAAATCGGCCAAAGAAGTTGCATCATTGAATGTGGAAAGTTTGGTAAAATAGAAAAAATTATATAGGTCCAAGTAGAGGTCAGCTGACTGATTGATCATTGACGTGCGGATGTTGGTAAACGTTCATTTTTTTGTTTGAATTTAAAGACAGAAATTTGGTGGAAAAAATTTCATTCGTTCAGTAAATAAGACTTTTGTCACAATTTATTTTTACACTACATTTGTCTTTTGTCACAATTTATTTTTACACTACATTTGTCTTTTGTCACAATTTATTGCTAAGCTACATTTGTCTTTTGTCACAATTTATTTTTACACTACATTTGTATTTTGACACAATTTATTGCTAAGCTACATTTGTCTTTTGTCACAATTTATTTTTACACTACATTTGTCTTTTGTCACAATTTATTTTACACTACATTTGTCTTTTGTCACAATTTATTTTTACACTACATTTGTCTTTTGTCACAATTTATTGCTACATTACATTTGTCTTTTGTCACAATTTATTTTACACTACATTTGTCTTTTGTCAGAATTTATTTTACACTACATTTGTCTTTTGTCACAATTTATTTTACACTACATTTGTCTTTTGTCACAATTTATTGCTACATTACATTTGTCTTTTGTCACAATTTATTTTTACACTACGTTTGTCTTTTGTCACAATTTATTTTACACTACATTTGTCTTTTGTCACAATTTATTTTACACTACATTTGTCTTTTGTCACAATTTATTGCTACATTACATTTGTCTTTTGTCACAATTTATTTTTACACTACATTTGTCTTTTGTCACAATTTATTTTTTTGCTACACTCCACAAGGCTTTTGTCATAAATGATACAAAATTGAACTTCCGGATTCAATAACTTTCTTTCTTTGTTGCTTCAAAAAAATAGTTTCTACATTGAAATAAAAAAATCTCCCTTCTCCTACTTTTGATATCTTTCTAAAACACAATACAAGATTAATAACCAAAATATTGTTGGGGTAAATTTGAAAAGAAAATGTCATTTAATAAAATCAACGTTGAACGTGGCTCGAGGCGGCGACGAGTTCTACAGTCCAACATCAGTACCGGGATCTCCTCTCGTGTATCGCCTTGTGATCTGGGCGTTACAAAGACGACCTGCTGGTCAGCGTCTCATCTCGGTTCGAATCTCTCGTGTGCCTCCCCTCCACCTAATCTCGGCCATGATATCCTCGGCCTGGGATAGACATCTCGACAACGTCTAATGTTCCTTCATAGCCCCGGGGGCTAGGGCTGGGTGTGGTGGGCCGTGCACGGGGGATAAGGGTGCTCATGCTTATGTGGGGGGGGGAATTACTTTTTGTGTTAGTCGTCAACTCAAAAGAGGGGGGGTTGGGGGTGAGATGTGGGGGCAGGATCTATTTTGATTAGTCTAACATTCATTTCATGATTTGTCATTGAGTTCTTTGTTTCGTGTATGACGGTGTTAAAACAATTCCTACTTTTTTTAAAAATGTGTCTGACTTACATCTGATAATGAAGCGAAATAGATTTCAATAGAATAACTTGTTCAGACCGTGAGACACGTGACTCATTTCCTCACAGACAAAACTATGGACGGGTAAAGATGTTTCTTGTAATAGCAGGTATTAAAAAAAATGCAGATATTTTCGCTCAAAATCCCACTTTAAGCCCAAGGCTTACGATATAACATAGACCCAGGAAAACAAATTAAAATATCTTCTAACCCACCACACAAAGAAAACAATATTTTCTTCTCTACCACACACGAAGTAAAACATAGCTTCTACCAGTCTTGGAGGGGCAATTCTCTATAACTTATACGACTTCCCTGTCCAAACGTAAGGAACAAACCAACAAATTGAACTCACCAACCAAATTGAACTCACCAACAAATTTAACTCACCAAAAATTTAATTCACCAAAAAATTTAACTCACCAGCAAATTTAACTCACCAACAAATTTAACTCACAGACCAAATATAACTCACCAACCAACCAAATTTAACTCACCAACCAAATTTAACTCACCAACCAAATTTAATTCACCAACCAACCAAATTTAACTCACCAACCAAATTTAACTCACCAACCAAATTTAATTCACCAACCAACCAAATTTAACTCACAGACCAAATTTAACTCACCAACCAACCAAATTTAACTCACCAACCAACCAAATTTAATTCACCAACCAACCAAATTTAACTCACCAACCAAATTTAACTCACCAACCAAATTTAACTCACCAACCAACCAAATTTAACTCACAAACCAAATTTAACTCACCAACCAAATTTAACTCACCAACCAAATTTAACTCACCAACCAAATTTAACTCACCAACCAACCAAATTTAACTCACCAACCAACCAAATTTAACTCACCAACCAACCAAATTTAACTCACCAACCAAATTAACTCACCAACCAAATTTTACTCACCAACCAAACTTAACTCACCAACCAAATTTAACTCACCAACCAAATTTAACTCACCAACCAAACTTAACTCACCAACCAACCAAATTTAACTCACCAACCAAATTTAACTCACCAACCAAATTTAACTCACCAAACAACCAAATTTAACTCACCAACCAAATTTAACTCACCAACCAAATTTAACTCACCAAACAACCAAATTTAACTCACCAACCAAACTTAACTCACTAACAACATTTAACTCACAAACAATTGTTTTGTAACATATCGCTCCGTTACATATTGCTCTGTTACATATTGCTCCGTTACATATTGCTCTGTTACATATTGCTCCGTTACATATTGCTCTGTTACATATTGCTCCGTTATTTATTGGTCTGTTTTATATTGCTCTGTTACAAATTGCTCTGATACATAGTGCTCTATTACACATTAGCCAGTTACATATGACCGTTACATTTTCATCTGTAATACTCGATTATTATAACTGTTCAATATGCACCTATGTAGTAACATGCCATGAAGTCTATGTAACCTTAAAAATCGTCCTTTAAATCTCTTTCTATTTTATGAATAAATTAATAATTTTATATTGAGTTTTTAATCAGCAAAATAATATATTTCATGACATTTAAAAAATAACATTTATAAAAAACCCGGTAAAAAACAAGTTTTTGACCATAGAGTCTAAATCTACACTAATAAAAGCCAAAGCTCCGACTCACTGATTCACTGACTGACTCACTCATCAGTAATTCTCCAACTTCCCGTGTAGGTAGAAGCATGAAACTTTGGGAAGTTGTTGGCTACGCTCTTACGAAGAAAATTGGCGAAAAGGAATTTCGAAATTCACACTCATGGGGGCCGGGGCGCCAAAAACGTGTTTTTTTCTAATATGAGCTATATGAATATTGTAAATCACTAACTCTCTAACTTCCCGTGTAGGTAGAAGCTATAAAAAAAATTTGAAAATCACTAATTCCTCTATGTACCGTATCGGTAGAACCATGTAACTATGCCAATTTTTGGAGTACACGCTCCCGACGAAAGTTGGCGGAACAGAATGTTAAAATTCCCTCCTATCGGGTGGGGGGGGGGCGGGGGCCCAAATATAGTTTTTCGTATATTAAAAACCGACTCATAACTAATTTTGCTATTTACCGTGTAGGTAGAAATATGAAACTTTGGGAAGTTCTTAGGTACCCTCTCAAGACGAAAATTGGTGTAAAAGAAATTTGAAGTTCACACTCATAGGGGCCATGCCCCCCTCCCCCCTATTTTTTTTCCTTACATGAGCTATATAAAAATTTGAAAGTCAGCAATTCTCCCATTTCCCGTGTAGATGAAGGCATGAAAATTTTGGAATTTGTTGCCTACACTCTCCCGACGATAATTGGCGAAAAAGAATGTTAAAATTACCACTCATGGGGGGCCGGGGGCCCATTATAATTTGTTTTTTTTATTAAAAACTGAAGCATCACTAATTCTCCAATTTCCCATATTAGTAAAAACATGAAACTTACGGAAGTTATTGAACACACCCTTCCAAAGAAAAATGGCGAAAAAGAAAAATTTTAAATTCTAACTCATTGGGGGCCGGGGGCTCGAATAGTCCAATTTTCCGTTTACGTAAAAACATGAAACCTTTGGAATGTATTGAACACTTAAAGATAATTGGTGAAGAAGAATTTCCTAAATTCCTAATCATTGCGGACCTGGGACCCAAATGTAGTTTTTCCCTTAAATGAGCTACAGTCTAACTAGGTTATGTTAGGGGTTTGCCGTAAAGCGTCGAGATAATAGGGCTGACGAGATAACCGAGGGCGAGATAACTGGGTTCGACTGTATATTAATCGTGAAAATCACTGATTTTCCGGGTAGGTAGAAGCATGAAACATTGGGGAGTTATTGACTACATTTTTACAACAATAATTGCGAAAAAGAGTTTTAAATTTTCCACTCAGGAAGGGTCGGGGGGGGGGGTCAAAACAAGTGTTTTTCCTTTTATGACCTTACAAAAAACTGAACATCCCTAATTCTCAAACTCAAATTTCCCATGTAGGTAAAACCATGAAACTTTGGAAAGTTGATGAAACACTCCCGCGATGGAGCATAACGCTATTGGAAGTTGTTGTAAACTCCTTCGATGTTAACATGCTAAATATGTTTTGAATTGATAAAACACGGGTTTTTTAAAAACTAACTTAAAATCCTGATTTTCCGCAGCAAAGCGCGGGTATTTTGCTAGTCCTTTATATACGAAACATAACTATAAGGATGTTCATTATAATGCGCAGGGCAAAAAAATCCGAAAATACAAAATTCTAGTCATGTCTCGTAAAACGTGTTTAATATAAAATACGCACCGATCGTAAATATATTTGTAGAAAGTAATATCAGTGTAATTCGCACCTTATTGCGTGACATTAAAGGTTGTTGAACATAATACGCACCACAACACTCTATCTAAAAAATTAACATGATACATAGGGATATATAAAATAATTTTAAAATTCAGTAATTCAATCACAGCACATTACATTGATTTGAAATTTTGATACATCAGCTTTATCATTGACATGAGTCTGCCTGCAAAATTTCAGCTAGCTAGCTTACGAGGAAGTGGGCTAAAATCGATCCAATGTTTTTTTGTTTGGTAAGCACGCACGGACTCAGACACCACAAGTTTATATAATTCTTTTATAAAGGATAACATTTTTAGCGCATTTTCGAGATGCCGAAATCGCTATTGCACCCGTTTTGTCCGTCCGTCCGTCCGTCCGTCCGTCCGTCATCACCCTTGATCACAGCATCCATAAGTCCTAGACCATTGATGTATATATGTTTTTTGTATGTCCTGACCTGCCATTTGTGCATCAACACTCAGTTACTCGATCCGTTTAAAAACCCCGTTAAAACTACCAAAAAATATTTCGAATCGAGAGGTAACACTAGCGCAGGGAACGGCCGCCATTGCCGGAAGTCGAATGCACAATTCTTCAAGCATTGAAGAGTGGTGCGAAAGGGTGCAAAATAATTAGTTGTTTTTTTTGTTGACGTCATTAGAATATGTGTAAAAGTTTAGAGAGTTTTACGTCATCATTTGTGGTGACTTGTAGTTGGATTAAAGAGAAAATAATTTTTTTTTAAAATGTAAAGAAATGTCTTTTAAATAAAAAAATGTCAGGTATATTCATTACACAAGAAAATTCATAAAAATATGTCTAAAATCTAAACACAATTACTGATAACTACATAATGCTGATATCTAACATAAGTACTGATACATAATACGAAAATGCGCTAACACGTCCTGAGTTCCAAAAGGGACCAGGCTTAACATGATTTTTTTTAAAAGAAAACGTAAAAAAACCTAACCAAGTTTGTGGTTCTAAATCCTTTATATACGAGACATAGCTATAAAATGTTCATAGCTATAAAACAATTCGAAAATACAAAATTCCAGTTAAGTCTCGTAAAACATTTAATATAATGCGCACCAATTGTTGATATATTTTTAAAATATATCTATGTGATGCGCATCTTATTGCGCGACAGGAAAGGTTGTTGAACATAATACGCTCCACAACAGTCTATCTAAAAAAAAAAACATTATACAAAGAGAAAAATAAAATAATTTTAAAATTCAATAATTCAATTGATCTGAATTTTGGAAACATCATTTTTATCATCGACATGAGTCTGCCTGCAAAATTTCAGCCCGCTAGCTTACGAGGAAATGAGTTAAAAATCGATCCAAATTTTTTCGGCAAGAAAGTAAGAACGGGCTCGGACAGCACAAGTTAATGTAAAGGATTTAAAAATAGATTTATGTGAGTAAATCTCAAATAAGTGTGTTCTTAAAGATGGTTATATTAAAAGGTGGATGCAGAGGTTGGTGGATGGACGTGTTGGTGGATGGACGTGTTGGTGGATCGACGTGGTGGTGGATTGACGTGGTGGTGGATGGACATGTTGGTGGATGGATGTTTTTGGTGGATTGACATGTTGGTGGATCGACCTGTTGGTTGATGGACGTGTTGGTTGATGGATTGACTGAATGATGGCTGTAAATAATGATTAAAAGAAATAAATAATAGTTGTATGGCTGCACTGATTAATATATGCAGAGGCGTCCCTTAGGTTGGTGTCACCCTCACACGACTTACCACATAGGCCTTCTACGAGCCTGCCGTGCCAAGTAACGAGAACTTACAGAGTTTTACTTTTTAGTGTCACCACTTGTGATTGTGTCAGCCGAATTCAGTCCGCATCCCCACTCCCCGCTAGTGACGCCTCTTGATTGACCGATTTTCTGACTCACGCCCTTCCTATGTAACTGAACTTTTGTCGGTCTACTCACCAAGTCGTCAGCTAAGCTCTTCTGCAGATACACGCATTCTCTGTGCTCCTAATACAAGAACTAAAACATTTGGCGAAAGGTCATTCTCTTTTTGTGCAGCCAAACAATGGAATTCTCTTCTATTACACATCCGTAGCATTTCAACTGCTAGGTCCTTCAAGACTTAACTTAAAACACATCTTTTCAAATTGATGAAAGAACATTTCTTTTAATGATTAACGTAGCTGATGTATAACGTTTTGTCATTTATGTAGTTAGTATGATATGAATGTTTCTTTTATTAATATATGTATTGTTATTTCCTTGTAAAGCGCTGTGAGCCCGGCTCCTGGCTGGGATACAGCGCTATATAAATTATCGTTTTATTATTATTAGTATTACTATTATTAAATGGCGCAATGATTTGCGGATGATTCAACGTGTAATTGGATAAATTTAAAGGTGGTATGATGTAATAGTGGAAAAACGCAAAGGTGGGATTACTTAATAGCATAAAATCTCAAAGGCGGGATGATCTAATGGTGGATAAACTTTATTTGATAGTGTAACATATAATTTTAATACAGTTCGATTACAAGTTCCAACTGTTTGTCAGAGAATCAACAAACTTGAAATTAGCTAAAGCCTGGGACATCTCGGTCAGCCGTGGTCAATACACTGGTCAATTCATCAAATGGACCAGTCCATTGCATCCTGGTAACTCTGGAGATTCGCTGTCTCGGATCAGGGCCAACATCTAGTGACCGTGTTGACCACCACTGACCACCGCCAAGCGCCAGCCAGCGTACCGGCCAAATCCCATCGTCCGGTGGACGGCTAGTGTTTTTGACGAAATTAGATTAACAAGGGACGAAAACACATTTTTCATGGTTATCTTTTTATGGGTGCTTCCCCCTGTTCCTGTAATACATTGCTGGAACCACACTTGAATTTTGACACCAAATTTGTAGCTGCCAAGTGGGTAGTGTGTGGGAGCGGGGAGAGGGGTGTGGGAGTCGCTCCAATCTAAGAGGAGTAATTAATAGTCCAGTACAGGGGATGACCCGGGGGTCAGTCGAGGCCTGAAGGTTTATTGGACTCATGAGATCGTTGAGTGACCATCACACTGTCACGGCTAATCAGCATAACTAAGACAATCCTGCATGCAATGAAAGGTAGGAAAACTGCAACCCTTGTCGTAAGTTGTACGAGTTAAGATAGGGCTTACTGCTCTCTTGGTTGAGTTTAGGGATATGGGTTTAGGGTAGGGTTAAGTTTAAGGTTGAGGTTACAGTTGAGGTTAGGGTTACGGTTGGAGCTAAGGTAAAGGTAAAGGTTAGGGTTAAAGTTAGGGTTAAGTTTAGGGTTAAGGTAAAGGTTGATGCTAGGGTTAAGGTAAAGGTTGATGTTACGGGTTAAGATTAGGGTTGAGGTTAGGTTTAAGGTTAGGTTTAAGGTTAAGTTTAGGGTTAAGGTTAGGGTTATGGTCAATGCTCCCTTTAAGCTGTGCCGCTGCACGGCCGCGCATATATCTGTCGACGCCTCAGAGCTGTTTAGGATTAGAGCGCAGCAAAATTATTAAAAAATATTTCAAAAAAATAAATGGATGTAGTTCAACTTTGCACACAAGAATTTTTACTTTGCACACGGACCATGAAACTTTATAGAGATCATTGGTTATGGATGGGTTTAGGGTCAGGTTAAGTTCAGGACCACCTGCTGTTATTGTGAAGATTATTAAGGGTATTACTTGATTAGGACTTGGCGTTCATCTTATCTTCTATTATATGTTAGATTCTACTTCTGTACAGAAGATTATTGCGTCCTAAGTATTTCTATGGTTTGTGTTTAGTCCTGTATTCTTACTAGAGTTTTAAATGATGATAGAGTGTTGGCTTTCCTGGTTTCTTCAGGCTACCCATTCCACGCACGAATACCGGACGGAAAGAAAGAAAACTTGTATGTGTTTGTTCTTTCATATGGAATAAGAAAGGTGTTTTTATCTTTATGTCTATCTGAGGGCTGTATCAAGTTATCTTTGTGTTGTATTTCTAAATTAGAATCAATTGCCTTATGTATAATTACTAATTTACTCTTGGTTCTTCTATCCTCTAGTGTTTCAAAGTGTTTGGTAGACAAAGTGTCTAAAATTGTATTGAAATCAAACTAAACACTTATTGATTTGAAGAAAGCGATTCTTACGTTAATGGCTAGGAGTGTCACTTTTAAAAAAATGAATGAACACCAAAAGTCTGTGAAATATTCTCAATAATCAAATTCAGTACTTTGTCATTTAGAAGAGTACAAAGGAAGAAACGGCTATGTGACATTTTTAATTATTTTTTTTTTGTTAGTAATCTCAATGTTATAGAGTATAGAGGAACAAAAATAGTATTTTCTGAAAGAGGTTTTATGAAAATATTATGTATCTGACCCTACTAGGAATTAAAATATATTTATTTTATTTATAAGAAACATGTGTAATTTTGAACTTTAAAACTTCAATATCTCAAAACTTCATAGATCTAAATGTGACAAAGCCGTTTCTTCTATTGAGCACTTCCTATTTTGTTATAAACGAAATCACAGATATCCTTCTCGAGGCATTAACTAGATAATACACAGACCCCTCAGTTTGACCCATGTGAGAGTCTTTATTTTGGTCATCTTTCAATTTAAAGGTTCTCAAATTGTGATAACATTCCCCAATTTTTAAACATTCTACTGTGCTAATGGAATCCGTTTATGGACCCGTGCAGTTAGTTTCCATGAATTCCCCCCCCCCCCCAAAACTATTGTAGTATTTCGTCCCGAATCGAGGTAGTTGTTTGTTACCATTTGTTACACGTACCAGTGAGATGGGGAGGGGGGGCAATGCGTTCACTATAACACATCCGTCATGACTAGGCCCCAATCAAACAATTCTTAATTAAGGTTTTACGGCGCCCCACCCCAGACAGACTCGGACCTCTGGAAGGTCCTGTGGGGGATCTCTACTGGCCCTGACTGACCAGCGCCCAGTGAGGCTCTGGCGGCCAATAAATAACCGATGACCATTAAGCCAGTCATTACGTCACATAATGGCCAGCCCTGACCGCAGCGCTCTATTCAGCCGTTGGTCAATGTCAAAGTCCGTCCAGGCGAGTGGTCACTCACTGGGCAGCGCTTCATTTGAAAAATGGCTGATCAGAACTGGTCGTTGAGGATCTTTCATCTTTTTCATTCTCATCATGGAATCATCCTTTGGTGTAAACGGTGGCATCCTTTGGTGTAAACGGTGGCATCCTTTGGTGTAAATGGTGGCATCCTTTGGTGTAAATGGTGGCATCCTTTGGTGTAAACGGTGGCATCCTTTGGTGTAAACGGTGGCATCCTTTGGTGTAAACGGTGGCATCCTTTGGTGTAATGGTGTAAACGGTGGCATCCTTTGGTGTAAACGGTGGCATCCTTTGGTGTAAATGGTGGCATCCTTTGGTGTAAACGGTGGCATCCTTTGGTGTAAATGGTGACATCCTTTGGTGTAAATAGTGGCATCCTTTGGTGTAAATAGTGGCACCCTTTGGTGTAAACGGTGGCATCCTTTGGTGTAAACGGTGGCATGCTTTGGTGTAAACGGTGGCATCCTTTGTACCATTCACTGATAAGCACACTCTAAATTATTCCTGGATATAATCCATAGTTCTTATGTATAATCAACTGTCAGAAATAGAATATACCCTTAAATTATTCCTGGATATAATCCATAGATAGTATGTATAATCCACTGATAGAAATAGAGCGCACCCTTAAATTATACATGGATTTAATCCATAGTTCTTATTTATAATCCACTTACGTTTTGTTAGAATTGGGTTAGGATTGGCTTTGGGGTTAGGGTTAGGATAAGAGTAAGATAATATTTGTTGTTACAGCCAGGCTCTTATCGCTCACTTTCTCCCCGCTTTTTTCTCCCTCCCCTTCTCTCTCTATCGCTTTTTTAAGACGCATCTTTTCAAAATTTATTTTCAAAATTAATGAAACAACATTTCTTATAATGATTAACGTAGCTGATGTATAACGTATTGCCAATTATGTAGTTAGTATGATATGAATGTTTATTTAATTAATATATGCACGTTATTATCTCCATGTAAAGCGCCGTGAGCCCGGCCCCTTGCTGGGATACAGCGCTATATAAATTATCAATTTATTATTATTATTATTATTCTAAATTTCTGCTTTTCTCCTTTCTCTCTCCGTCTCTTTCTCAATTTCCGCCTCTCTATCCTTTTCTCTCCCTATCTCTTTCTCTCTTTCTGTTTCTCTCCTTTTTCTCTTGCTTGCGTGCGCATCTAAATTTTATTAAGCCAATGTTCTTTTTTAATTATTTTTTTTCTCCAACCTTCAATGCCTTGCCTTCATATCTTTACATCTAACCCTATTTTTTTCCAATTTTCACCAGAAATCAATACGAAATATCCATTTCGAACAAAGTAGCCGTTGGAGGGAGGGAGCGCCTGCCCAACAACACCGGAACCTCGCGGACCCCCATCCCCCTTTCATCAATAATTTACCTGTCTCCGCCGCTGTGTAGATCCGTTGGTCAGATGACCACATGCCACGTCACAACGTGTTGACATGAGGAACGTCAGGGAAGTTTGGATTTAGTTCATATGAGACACAAGCAGAGAAGCGGTGCTATAAGGATAACACTTATTAAATTGTCGAAGCTCATCTCGTCTCATTCGAACAGCTTTATTCAATCTTCCTTATTCCTAGAATAAAAGTCCTTCATTGAATGCTTGCCAGTAAACAATCATGTAAACAATATTGTTAAGATAATCAAGATCTAAACTAAGATCAAAACTTTAGAAAAACGTTGTCCATCAGACAACACCAAACAGGAAATAAATAGACATTTTAAAAATGTAAAATTACAAACATTTTGTGCTAACCCTAACCCATTTACGACATATTGAAATTACAATTAAAATAGTTTAGTCCGGTCTCTAGACTCCAGGCGCAGGGGATATTGACCTCAACCTCCAAGAAACAGACAACAGCAAAAACATCAACAAACAGTAATAATCATCAACAAACAGTAATAAACATCAACAAACAGTAATAAAGATCAACAAACAGTAATACACATCAACAGACAGTAATAAACATCTACCAACAATGATAAACATCAACAAAGAGTAATAAACAGCAATAAACAGTAATAAACAGCACCAAACAGTAATAAACATCAACCAAAGCATGTTCATATCGACCGAAAGAATTCACACAAACGAATCCTGAATATTCAAAAAGAGGGTATAAATCTCACGAAACTGGGACACACCATGGGAGTGACAAATAAACATGTAAGATACAATATGGATTTGACAGAAAACCATGTCACTCATACAAAAAATGGATATAACAGATTAAAAAATCATACCCAGACTATGTGACAGAGAAATATTTCTGTAAGAAATTGGAAATCCCTACTTTAATATACATTGTGAAAGAAAAATACTAAAGCAAAACAATTAAACTAGTAAATACAAATTCGATTTCATGCATTGTATTGTAGTTTGACATCATGTATTACAATGTAGATTGACATGTATTACAATGTACATTGACATGAATTACAATGTACATTGACATGAATTACAATGTATATTGACATGAATTACAATGTATATTGACATGTATTACAATGTACATTGACATGAATTACAATGTATATTGACATGTATTACAATGTAGTTTCACATCATATTGTTGGATTGTCTTTCTTCCCCATCCCACAATGATCGTGTTGACTAAATCATCTCCCCTGTTGATGCATATTTGAACAGTCTGCTATCTCATGCACATCTCTCGATATTAAAAAAAAAGAGATTTATCTTCTCTTTAATTTTGTGTCTTTCATACTCTTTCTTTGACATGACACAAATAATTTCTGATAAAAATCATAGAGCAAGTAAGTGTTAGTTGAGACAATCAATTTCACACATACAATAAATAAATAGATAGATAAATAAATAAATAAATAAATAAATAAATA
>MUZC01002196.1:285622-317326 GCA_002072015.1 Radix auricularia
TATATATATATACAAATATACATATAAAAATAATACAATAAGGTATTACATCCATTGAGATATCACATTGCACCACCACCACCACAGTCACCACTAACAGTTACAACAACATTGGGTGGACTAAGGGGCAGTAAAATAGTGACCGTTACACAGGACAACAATAATGAAAAGAAAAAAATTGAGCTTTATCTTTAAAATAACACGACTTTAAACCTTTCATCTAATGCCTTCATCAGTACAATAGATATAAAATACGTACTTACATTTGTAATATTTAAATTCTTAAAACATACTTTATCATAAAATATTTATGTAAAATAAAAAGAAATGAAAAAAAAATGATACAGTATATAGGGAAAAGGAGGAAGTATCAAAGATTCTGAAAGTATATATTGGAACAAACTGTTTCAATACTTGTCCATATGTGATTGAAATTAACATTTCTTTCCTTCTTAGAAAATTCAACATAAAAGATTGATCCACTTGCACAAGATGCAATGTGATTTATCCAATTTTTGCAAGAGGTTCAATAAAATCTACGTGGGTGAGACATGTCGTCGTCTTGAAGATCAATTTAGAGAACAACTATATAATATAAATAACAGGCTCAGTGTCGTGTGGCTTAACATTTTAACAGTGTTGACCAAGACGGAATTTCAGATATTGCAGTAACTGGTATTTTATATGCGAGCAAGTTCCATGATAGGATCTACACCAGTGGTTCCCAAACTTTTTTTGCCCGTGGACCCCTTTTATAGTCAAAACTTGCCCACGGACCCCCAAGTGAAAACGCTATATAAATGTATAGCATACAAATTTACTAATTTAAAAAACAACATTTTGTTGGAGAATTATTTCTTTAAACTTAACTTAAAGTTGTTTTTTTTATGACTGGGATTAACTTGACGAGATTTATAAACAGCTAAATGTTTGTGAGTGCCAAAAGCAAATCCGCATGAGCACAAATATCTAGCAGGTTTCTTTCGTTTGTTACGAGGTTCATAACTGCACTGAATCCACGTTCTACCAAATAGGAAGTCAGGAAAGTAGTCAACAACTTTTGAACAATAACACATAATGCAGGAAATACAATTGTGATCTCTTTTTGTAACCAGAATTTGTGGTATCCTTGTTCAAATATTGGTTTAAGTTGCTCATTTGTGGATAATTCAATAAGTGCTCCTGTATTAGTATTGATTCATCTATGTCTGGGATCTGAGTTTGTCCCTGAGCAAAAGGGTTCAACACCGAGTCGGGAATATCCAAGTGAAGAATGTCTTCAAATCTTTGGTTCAGGTCTGCATGAAGAGCCGCTAAGTGTTGACTGTAGGCAAACAAGTCTTCATTTCTCTTTGCAATTTGAGAACATTCTCCTCATCCTAAGTTTTGTTTATACAAAAAAAGTTTTGCAACAAACGCAGATATTACGCTTTTAGTTTTGATTAAATTTAATTGGTCACCTTGTAGTTTCTAATTAGTTTCTTTAAATTTGGCAAACAAATATGTCATATGGGCTATGTCATTTTTTAGTTAATTAAATTTTGTCTAAAATCTTTGTCTTTGCCTTCCAGGAATTCCAGCACTGTATAAGAGAGCATAAAATCTACTTAAACATACACTTTTAGCTTCTGTGTGAAGTTGTAAACGATTATAGTCTTCATCATTTTCCAAACAAAGTTTAGCAATTATTGAAGGCATTCATTTTGATTTTATTAACTGCTCCATTGACATAATCTAGTGATCCATGCAAAACTTCACTAAGATTTTTGCAACTAAATTATGTTGATGAATGACACAATGCACTGAACATACATTTGGTACAGCTTGTTTTAAGTGTGTCAGAAAGCCTCGGTATCTTCCTACAATTGCCGGAGCACCGTCAGTAGCTACAGAAATTATACTAGTCAAGGGTTCATCTTTTTCAATGAAAAATCTTTTTTAATTCAGTAAAGAACGCCACACCTTTCATATTTGTTTCCAAACAATAAGCAAACAGGTCTTGGCAAAATCGATATTCTTTTACAAAGTTTTACACAAGCTAAAAGTAAAGCCTCATTTCCTGGTAAAGTGGACTCGCCAAGTTGTAGAGAAAATTCAGACTTTTTTAAGTACTCAAAATAAAGAATTTTCAACACACTTAGCCATTTTGCTAATCCTTCTTTGGACTGAATTATTGGTCAGTGAGATTGTTTTTGTGATGTTGAAAGCTGGTTTGTGCAGCACAGTGCTTATCACCTCACTTACAGCTGCTAAAATAAGTTCTTCACTAATCGTGTTGGGCTTTCCAGACTGTGCAATCAATAAAGAAATATTGTAGTACGCACGCAGTTCATCCTCATTTAGTCATCTTGCTTAGATGTTGTACTTATGAGTTGTTGAAGTGATAGTGTTTTCAAATATGTGTCTTGGACTGTTTCAAAAAAAACCCATTAAATCGTTATCTTTTTTATCACTAAGGATTTTCATTAAATGTTCCTCATGCTTGGAAGGTTTCATAGACTCAGACCACAAAGTTTTATTTCACAGAGGACACATAGGTAAACGTTATTTCCTTGTTTATTGTAGGCAAGTTATGCATTTAGCAGCATATACTATTTTTGGTGTCTCACTGCGCCATCTAAAACTTTGAAAATAAAAAAAGGGGATGCCCCCCGGGTGAGATTTCTATGTTTCAATATATTAGTAATATTAGGATTTTTAAAGCAACTTTTTTAATGTTAACACTATTTTTTTTAATGTATCAGAATATAGAGAAAATATTTTTAAATATTATTTTGCTAACTCTCTAAAAAAAGGTGTTTGGTCGAATTTTGAATAAAAAAAAAAAAGAATTTGTGCTGCCCTGATTCATGTATTTAGAATCGTCCAATCATATCTAATGTGGTATCAATGTAAATTTTATGTAAAGCTGGATTCCTACTGCCTTGGATAAATGTAACTTACCTACGCGTCACAATTTACCCAACCCTGCAATCATCGCCATTTCCGCTTAAAGATTTTATTTTTATGACCTACATATTGTGTCTCTGCCTTTCTCACCCATCAAACTTGACAAGCCTTTCAATTAACCAATCATTTTGATTGGTTACAGCTGTTGGAATATCGTAGTTATTTTTCTGTTCTTAGATCAAACAACTTTATTTTACCCAGGACTTAAAATTTCTACAACAGTATACATTGTTCTTTTTTTTTTATTTCCCTAATAATAATAAAAAAACATTATTTTATAATTTTGTACTAATTTAAAACCTTCCGCGGACCCCTGACGTTGTTCAGGAACCCCCAAATCAATTTTAATTGTCCACGGACCCCCTGAACGGTTCCGCAGACCCCTGGGGGTCCGTAGGGACCACTTTGGGAACCACTGATCTACACGGACAATAAATAGACTTATAAAACGATCTTGAACGTTGGCTCCATATGGCACTATCCAAATTCATATCTTTACCTAATTACACAATATTTTTCCCGTTGCGGTTATCAGTGTAACTTTTGATACTTCTCACTTTATCCTACAACCTGTTTACATACACATTTTATGATATGATATGTTTTAAGAATTTAAATATTATTTGATTAATTATCAAAGTCCTTATTTCATGCTTATTGTACTTATGAAAGCATGAGCCGACACATTTACGGTCGTGTTAGTTTAAAAATAAAGCTCAAATTTATTGTTTTCATTACACAATTTGTTTGTGTATTTTGTATTTTATTTAACAGCCTTATGGCAGTCCCAATATATATGATATATTAAAACAAGACAGTTAAAAAAAAGGACATTAAAAAAGGTAAAGTATGACGAGTATATATGGGAGTAGCATTAAGACCGTAACAAAGGAAAAATAACATAGACCAGTAACATAAGGACATAACCATCGGGACAGTAACATGGGGAAATGAACTAAGTAAAGTAAAATATACCATTAACAAAGGGAATGTACCAGTTTCATAAGACGGCTACTCCTGATAGTAACAATGGGCAGATAAATAGGACAGTGGCATCAGTAGTAAAAAAAATCATGTTAAGCCTGGTCCCTTTTTGGACTCAGGACGTGTTAGCGCATTTTCGTATTATGTATCAGTACTTATGTTAGATATCAGCATTATGTAGTTATCAGTAATTGTGTTTAGATTTTAGACATATTTTAAAAAAATTTCTTGTGTAATGAATATACCTGAAATTTTTTTTATTTAAAAGTCATTTCTTGACATTTTAAATTTTTTTATTTTCTCTTTAATCTAACTACAAGTGGTTTGTGGTCACTGAAATAGGACTCATAAATGAAACATTCTAAATTGTAATCAGCTAATCGCCCAAATACTCCATCAATTGTTGTTTTATAGATCGTGGTTGCCAATCTTGTTGAAAGTAGTTGAATGTTGAAGCTTGTTTCGAAAAAGTTTTCAATTTCTGCCCCTGGGCCGCTAAGATCTTGATTGAAGTCACCACAAATGATGATGTAAAACTCTCTAAACTTTTACACATATTCTAATGACGTCAACAAAAAAAACCTAATACTTTTGCACGCTTTCGCACCACTAACCAATAACTTTAACACCAAACACACCACCGTGCGCAACTCACAAGTTCCATTAAGTTACAATGGCTTAAAGTCCTACGGAACTTCCAGGAGCTCTACTGCCACTACAAGAGGTCGGATCGAGTAACTGAGTGTTGATGCACAAATGGCAGGTCAGGACATACAAAAAACATATATACATCATGGGTCTAGGACTTATGGATGCTGAGATCTAGGGTGATGACAGACGGACGGACGGACGGACAGACGGACAAAACGGATACAATAGCGCATTCCACTTCTCGAAAATGCGCTAAAAACGTGACATTTATACAGTCCATGAAACGGTAATTTCGGACACTTTTATAGGACAGTAATTTAGGACACTATTATAGGACAGTAATTTAGGACAATATTATAGGACAGTAATTGGACACTATTATAGGACAGTAATTGGACACTATTATAGGACTGTAATTTTGGACACTATTATAGGACAGTAATTTAAGACACTATAATAGGACATTAATTTAGGACAATATTGTAGGACAGTAATTTAAGACACTTTAATCGGACACTAATTAGGACACTATTTTAGGACAGTAATTTAGGACAATATTATAGGACAGTAATTTAGAACAATTTTATAGGACAGTAATTTCCGACACTATTATAGGACAGTAATTTAGGACACTATTATGGGACACTTATTTAGGACACTATTATAGTATAGGACAGTAATTTGTGACAGCACCATAAAACGCTGTTCTAAGGCAAGAATCAAACGATTACAAAATTACAGAAAACGCTTCTCCTAAATTTCTTTCCTATGTACGAAACCTTGTTCAATCAACAGTTCTCTCTCCCATTCATTCGTTGTTGAGACTTATTGTCACTAAATTATTTATGTAATAGAAATCTCCAACGTCTTATCCCTCCTTACAATAGTTGACGGGGTCCATTTTATTGATAGAGAATCTTTCCTTTTGAGAACCGCTCATTTCTAATGGGTATTAAACCAACGAGACATCTCGTAATAGTCTCATTCTGTCAATAATGTTTCGTCTGGTCATTTAAATCATCTTTTAGATTTTCTCAATTAAATCATCTATCTGTTAGATTTTCTCCATTAAATCATCTGTTAGATTTACTCATTGATGGCATTTACTCATTGACGTCATTTACTCATTGATGTCATTTACTCATTGACGTCATTTACTGATTGATGTCATTTACTCATTGATGTCATTTACTCATTGACGTCATTTACTCATTGATGTCATTTACTCATTGACGTCATTTACTCATTGACGTCATTTACTCATTGACGTCATTTACTGATTGATGTCATTTACTCATTGATGTCATTTACTCATTGACGTCATTTACTGATTGATGTCATTTACTCATTGACGTCATTTACTCATTGATGTCATTTACTGATTGACGTCATTTACTCATTGACGTCATTTACTCATTGACGTCATTTACTCATTGACGTCATTTACTCATTGACGTCATTTACTCATTGATGTCATTTACTCACTGACGTCATTTACTCATTGACGTCATTTACTCATTGATGTCATTTACTCATTGACGTCATTTACTCATTGACGTCATTTACTCATTGACGTCATTTACTCATTGACGTCATTTACTCATTGATGTAATTAAAGCTTGATGTCATTTAGTATCATCTGCGCTATTTCAAGGGATCTATTTTTAAGAAACCTCTTCATATAGGAAAGCGCTATTTGAGGCTGCGCTATCCACAGGTTGGCAGCAGAATGTACCCTGTATCTAAACACAACGAGACCTCACGATGTGTTAATCCCCATAAATCTCGTCATTTCTCCACGCCCCGTGATTTCCAGCGACGATAAAGACCAGATGTTGTACATCTCTTGCTGTTGATAGCGCTAACACAATAACTACATCACCGTTGTCGCGTGGGGGGATATGATGGGGGCGCAGGTTTTTATGTCTTCGACAGCCCCCGGTTCAGACGCACGCCAGACGCATTAACTTAACAAACACGTCGCGTGATATGTAAGCCAAAGTCACGAGACCACCGTGGACATCGGACGAGGGGAGATCGAGTCGAATAACTCAGTGAGTCCAGCTCGCGGAGATAACCAGGAAACTACCGAAACTCATTTCAATCTTTAAAAAAATAATCGACACTTGACAGCCCGATTAATCGCAAAGAAATTGATTTTTTAAAATCTCATGACGATCCATATAATATATAAGTGATTTCCTCTTGACAATCATTCTCCTAAAAACTGATATTCTCTCTTGATTACACACATGCTCTATTATATGTTCTCTGTTGACAACACACATGTTCTATTAGATGTTCTCTGTTGACAACACACATGCTCTATTAGATGTTCTCTGTTGACAACACACATGTTCTATTAAATGTTCTCTGTTGACAACACACATGCTCTATTATATGTTCTCTGTTGACAACACACATGCTCTATTAGATGTTCTCTGTTGACAACACACATGTTCTATTAGATGTTCTCTGTTGACAACACACATGTTCTATTAGATGTTCTCTGTTGACAACACACATGTTCTATTAGATGTTCTCTGTTGACAACACACATGTTCTATTAGATGTTCTCTGTTGACAACACACGTTCTATTAGATGTTCTCTGTTGACAACACGCATGCTCTATTAGATGTTCTCTGTTGACAACACACATGTTCTATTAGATGTTCTCTGTTGACAACACACATGTTCTATTAGATGTTCTCTGTTGACAACACACATGCTCTATTTGATGATCTCTCCTGAGAAAGCAAACATATTTGAAATAATTTGAAATCATTGCACAAACAATGAAACACAAACCAACAAGTAAAAATTATAATAACAATTACACAAACATTTTTTTTTCCATCTTTTAAAAACAGAGTAGGGATTTAATAAGTTACATTGGTGGTTTGATGGCATTAGCACCACATAGTTAACATTTTAGATAGCAATTCTAACAAGAATAAACGTACCGCCTGACAATTATGGAGCCACACACAACACTGCCATCAACAACAAACCAACCAACCAACCAACCAACGAACCAACCAACCAACCCAGCCCATATCAAAGTCAAGACTATTGAAAATGGCTACATTACATTTCTACATCACATGACTACATTGCATGCCTCCGTCCCAAGCCTACATCCCATGCCTACGTCCCATCCCAACGTCCTGAGCATACGTCCAAAGCCTAAATCCCATGCCTACATCCCAAGACATACGTCCAATGCCCATGTCCCAAGCCTACGTTCCAAGCCTACATCCCATGCCTACATCCCATGTCTACATCACAAGCCTACATCCAAAGCCTACATCCAAAGCCTGCATCCTATGCCTATACCCCATGCCTACGCCCCATGCGTACACCCCATGCCTACACCCTATGCCTACACCATAGACCTACACCCCGTGCCTACATCCCATGCCTGCACCACTTGCCTACACTCCATGCCTACATTCCATGCCTACGTCCCAAGCCTACGTCTAAAGCCTAAATCCCATGCATACATCCCATGCCTACACCCATGCCTACATCCCATGCCTACATCCCATGCCTACACCTCTATGTACATCCCATGCATACATCCCATGCCTACACCCCATGCCTACACCCCTGCCTACACCCATGCCTACATCCCATGCCTACATCCCATGCCTACACTCATGCCTACACCCATGCCTACACCCATGCCTACACCCATGCCTACATCCCATGCCTACATCCCATGCCTATATCCCATGCCTACATCCCATGCCTACATCCCATGCCTACATCCCATGCCTACACCCCATGCCTACATCCCATGCCTACATCCCATGCCTACATCCCATGCCTACATTCCATGCCTACATCCCATGCCTACATCCCATGCCTACATCCCATGCCTAAACCCCATGCCTACATCACATGCCTACATTCCATGCCTACATGCCATGGCTAAATCCCATGGCTACACCCCATGCCTATACCCCATGCCACACCCCATGCCTACACCACATGCCTACACCCCATGCCTGCACCACATGCCTACACCCCATGCCTACACCCCATGCCTACACCCCATGCCTACACCACATGTCTACACCCCATGCCTACATCCCATGCCTACACCCCATGCCTACACCCCATGCCTACACCCCATGCCTACACCCCATGCCTATATCCCATGCCTACATCCTATGCCTAAATCCCATGCCTACATCCCATGCCTACACCCCATGCCTACATCCAATGCCTACATCCCATGCCACACCCCATGCCTACATCCCATGCTTAAAATCCATGCCACACCCCATGCCTACACCCCATGCCTACACCCCATGCCTATATCCCATGCCTACATCCTATGCCTAAATCCCATGCCTACACCCCATGCCTACACCCCATGCCTACATCCCATGCCTACATCCCATGCTTAAAATCCATGCCTACACCCCATGCCTACATCCCATGCTTACAATCCATGCCTACAATCCATGCCTACATCCCATGCCTACATCCCATGCTTAAAATCCATGCCTACACCCCATGCCTACACCCCATGCCTACATCCCATGCTTACAATCCATGCTTACAATCCATGCCTACAATCCATGCCTACATCCCATGCCTACCCCTACCCCACAAGCCTACCTAACAGCAGAACCATAGTTTAACCAACACCCCACCACGAACACAGATTCTTAATTAAATTTATTGTAAATTCGATTTATGGAATACAACACTTTGCGGTGGCCCGTCAAAATTGTCACCCGTTACATGTATCTTTATTGTCATAGACAGTAAAACATGAGACCCTCGACAAGTGGCAACATGTGTCACGTGTGACGGACCAGCTGAGGTCAGACAATGAACGCATCGTTTGGACGACTTTGTTTTAGAGTTTCAGAACTGACGTGTTAATAGACTGATACAGAACTAGGATCACCATTTATTAAGTCTTGGATTATTATAGTAATTAAATGATAACTATGTAAACATTAGTCTTCTGAGCGATGTTGTATATAGATTGTATATAGTGAACCTAAGTCTCATAAGCGATGTTGTATATAGATAGTATGTAGTGAACCTAAGTCTCATGAGCGATGTTGTATACAGATAATATATTCGTGCTCATCCTGTATACTCACATACCACTGTAACTATCACGCTAAAATATTTGAATAAAACGAGTGCGGTATATAAATATATATATATATATATATTAGGGCTGTTATCGATTAAATTAAATTTAATCGTTAACTTTTGAAAAATTACCGAATAATTAATCGATACTTTTGTTAAAGCTAAAATAAACGATGTATGACGTCATTAAACTGAAAAGTTGTTTTTTTAAACGCAGTTTGCAATAAAAATAAGTTAAATAATGTATTAAAGTTTAGGCCCTTGGATGAAAACTTCAAATTAATTTTAAAATATAAAAGTAATACAGTTGTATAAAAATTGTTTGATGATTAACAAAAACATAAAGTTCATCTTTTTATCCCAAGTGGTTCAAAAGTTATGATTTTTTTCTAAGACGTCATAATCACTTTTTTCCCTATGTTGTTTCCCTTCACATTTTGTGTCCCGTTAAGGCATTTTTTGAAATTCCCATAACTGAAGTATTTAATTTAATTTAAAAAAAATATAATACTGTTAGGAGATATATTTAAATTTAAGTAGCTCAATATGTCAATTAATTTAAACAATGTTATTGTTAATTAATTAAAAACAATGTTTTTTTTTTATTTCATTGTACTTATAAAACAGGTTTTTTAAAGTTTACACTTTCGAAATCTCTTTTTTAAATGGAGAAGTTTGTACTTTAAAAAACAAACTATGATTATATATTAATTATTTATTAATAAATCGAAAAAGAATTTTAAAACATTTCTGCAATTTTAATCACTATTTTATCGATTAAAATAATTTTAATCGATAAAGAAATTTACCGNTATATATATATATATATATATACATATATATATATATATGTATGTATATATAAAATAGACATGATTTTTATTCAATATGAAGTGGAAATGGGGTGTGCGGAATTTGAGAGTATAAGAGTGAACCTAGTGTCAGGCTTTTAGACAGATTGAACAGCGAATCTATGAACATATGACTTTATGAACCTATGACCCTATGACCCTATGAACCTATGACCCTATGACCCTATGAACCTATGACCCTACGAAACTATGAATATATGACCCTTATGAACCTATGATCCTATGAACATATGACCCTATGAACAAATGACCCTATGAACCTATGAACCTATGACCTTATGAACCAATGAACCTATGACCGTATGAACCTATGACCCTATGACACTACGAAACTATGACCCTATGACCCTTATGAACCTATGAACCTATGACCCTATGAACCTATGACCCTTATGAACCTATGAACCTATGAGCCTATGAACCTATGACCCTATGAACGTATGACCCTATGAATCTATGACCTTACGAAACTATGAACCCATTACCCTTATGAACCTATGACCCTATGAACCTATGACCCTATGAACCTATGACCCTATGATCCTATGACCATATGAACCTGTAAACATTATCATGAATGAAGGTATTTCAATCAATTGTAAGGCAGAGTATTAATAGATATTTATCTGATGAAACCTATGGCCAAACAGCATGTTAATCATTTACAATCTTGAACCGTGCTCTCAGCTATGGGTCATTAGTGTTTGATGGAGAAGGGATTTAGCTACTGCACGAATTATCATTCAAAGTGAACGCATCTGTCTGTACATGGCATCTTTATCTGTAGATATAATCTATATCTGTAAATGTCATCTGTATCTGTAGATGTCATCTGTATCTGTAGATGTCATCTGTATCTGTAGATGTCATCTGTAGATGTCGTCTGTATCTGTAGATGTCATCTGTATCTGTAAATGTCATCGGTGTCTGTAGATGTCATCTGTATCTGTAGATGTCATCTGTATTTGTATATATCATCTGTATCTGTTGATGTCATCTGTATCTGTAGATATCATCTGTATCTGTAGATGTCATCGGTATCTGTAGATGTCATCTGTATCTGTAGATGTCATCTGTAGATGTCGTCTGTATCTGTAGATGTCATCTGTATCTGTAGATATCATCTGTATATGTAGATGTCATCTGTATATGTAGATGTCATCTGTATCTGTAGATATCATCTGTATCTGTAGATGTCATCGGTATCTGTAGATGTCATCTGTATCTGTAGATATCATCTGTATCTGTAGATGACATCTGTATCTGTAGATATCATCTGTATCTGTAGATATCATCTGTATCTGTAGATGTCATCTGTATCTGTAGATATCATCTGTATCTGTAGATATCATCTGTATATGTAGATGTCATCTGTATCTGTAGATATCATCTGTATCTGTAGATGTCATCGGTATCTGTAGAAGTCATCTGTATCTGTAGATGTTATGGGTATCTGTAGATGTCATCTGTATTTGTAGATGTTATTGGTATCTGTAGATGTCATCTGTATCTGTAGATGTCATCTGTATCTGTAGATGTCATCTGTATCTGTAGATATCATCTGTATATGTAGGTGTCATCTATATCAGTCTTTACGTGTCATCTTTGTACATTTCATCACAGTAAAATAAATGGGGATTTTCATTCAAGTTAAAGTCTTAGCCGTATAATAAAGTAATATAAGAGTCCAGGTCACTCATTCTGTAACGCTAAGGGACATAATCAGCATATTTTTAAATTGAAAATGTAGACATAAAATCATATTCATTTTGGTTTCGAGATTTAAAGAACGTGTGGTGTTTCTCGCCATAAAATATTAAATGGCGTCATTGTTTGAGCTTATATTTTAATTTTGTAAAAAGAGCAGTTAATAGTTTGGTTGACTTTAACCTTATATGCACTTCGACATCTCTAATGAGTTGATAAGTCTGAGCCAAACAATTGTGGTGACAAAAATGGCGAGCATTTTTTTTTTTATTTAAAATCCTTTATATTATCTTGTGATGTCTGAGCCGGGCGGGCGACAGGCCGAACGTGTGACTTTGCCGAAAAAAACTTTATATCGATTTTTAACCCACTTTCTCGAAAGCTAGGGAGCTGTAATTTTGCAGGCAGACTCATGCCAAAGATTAAAATTATGTTTCAAAATTTCAAATTGATTAAATGGACTGTATCTAATTGAATTATTAAATTTTAAAATTATTTTAAATAACTCTTTATTTCAAGTTATTTTTTTAAAGTTGTAGTGCGTAATATGTTCAACAACCTTTCATGTCGCGAAATGAGTTGCGCATTACATTGACATTACTTTTTAAAAATATATTCACGATCGGTGCGCATTACATTAAACATGTTTTACGAGACATAACTAGAATTTTGTATTTTTGTATGGTAGTGAGTATAGCCTCGTCAAAACGACCCAATATGCGGCTGCATACGCGCTCGTCCACTTCCGGTTATTGCTATTCTTAGTAACATTGTTTATAAAATGATGTTTATAAAATTGAAGAGTTACAAGTATTCACTGCGCCTTTCATTGAACCTCCGATTCTATATGTGCATTCAAACAATCTCTAAAATCTATCACTAAACCTAACCCAAAACCCTAAAAACTATCACTAAACCTAACCCAAACCCTAATAACTATCACTTAACGTAACCCTAAAGTCTATCCCTAAGCCTAACATCAAAACAAACCATTTAAAAAAAAAAAAATCTTATTCATAATCAATTCATGTAGTATTGTTTGAAAAAAAAAAAAAAGTTAGGCATCAATATGAAGTCGAACCCCGGACCTGCGATGTAGCGTACAATCGTACTATCAATATGACCCCACAGCCACACATTCTCCGATGAAATTTTTAACCTTATAAAAAAAATGTTACTAAGAATAGCAATAACCGGAAGTGAACGAGCGCGTATGCAGCCGCATATTGGGTCGTTTTGACGAGGCTATACTACCTTTTTGTATTGTTTTGCCTCGTCTATGAAAGAATTTATGGTGCAAAACTTGTTTTTTACGGGTTTTCAAAAATTATTGAACTCATTCACATACCATTTTTTTTATTGTCGGACACACTGATTCGAACGCATGCAACAACATACACGTAAGTTACGTGTGATTTCGAAAAAAGTGGGCGCCCCAAAATAACCTAGTATTTCAAGATATCGTAAATAAAAAAAAATAATTACCAGGCCCGAATATGTATGTGACCTACCCTCAGTGGCGGCGTTAGGTAAGCGCGGGGCCTAGTGCCAGCAATGACCCCACGGGGCCAGAGTACTAGTAAATATCGCTAAGCACCAGTATGCTATGGTATTTAAAAGTATGAAATATCTTGATTATTGTGTAATTTTAATACCACGTGTCACCTTTTTATTAAATAATTACAAGTTCATTATTTTATCTGGTCTATAAACAACGGTTTATTCTTATCGAAAAATGACGTGCCGGTTACGACGTGATTTAAAATGCAATTTATTGGCAGACATATTGCAACACAATTGCAAAAGGATTACAAGAGTGCCTCTTTCGTTTCTTTACAATCGTTTCCAGCATACGTTCTGCCATCCACTCTTTGGTTCTACATGTATAGGCTATTAACCAGGACGAGACATGTTCAGGACCGAAACGCGGGGCCTACCTAAGCGCGGGGCCTGGGGCAGTCGCCCCAGTTGCCACCCTCAAACGCCGCTCCTGCCTACCCTCCATATTTAGCAGGATGTGAAGATAGAATCTTCTGTCTCAGCCATATGCATCATATCTCAGTCACACCTGTATTCTATCTCAGTCACACCTGTATTCTATCTCAGTCACACCTGTATCATATCTCAGTCACACCTGTATCATATCTCAGCCACACCTGTATCATATCTTAGTCACACCTGTATCATATCTCAGTCACACCTGTATCATATCTCAGTCACACCTGTATCATGTATCAGCCACACGTGTATCATATCTTAGTCACACCTGTATCATATCTAAGTCTTACCTGTATGATATCTCAGTCACACCTGTATCATATCTCAGTCACACCTGTATCATATCTCAGTCACACCTGTATCATATCTCAGCCACACGTGTATCATATCTTAGTCACACCTGTATGATATCTCAGTCTTACCTGTATGATATCTCAGTCACACCTGTATCATATCTCAGTCACACCTGTATCATATCTCAGTCACACCTGTATCATATCTCAGTCACACCTGTATCATGTATTAGCCACACGTGTACCATATCTTAGTCACACCTGTATGATATCTCAGTCACACCTGTATCATATCTCGGTCACACCTGTATCATATCTCAGTCACACCTGTATCATATCTCAGTCACACCTGTATCATATCTCAGTCACACCTGTATCATATCTCAGTCACACCTATATCACATCTCAGTCACACCTGTATCATATCTCAGCCACACCTGTATCATATCTCAGACCAACCTGTATCATATCTCAGTCACACCTATATCATATCTCAGCCACACCTGTATCTTTAGTTATTCCGCTACAAATTCTGTTGTTATTTTACATCAAAATCTAACAGTCTGATGATAACTGGGGGCCAGTGTTTTTGCGAGTGTGTGTTTGTGAGTCTGTATGTCTCTTTGTATACGTGTTTGCTGTTCTCTGTTAAAATCTGTCTTAGAGCTCAGTAATAATATTGTCACCTATAAAAGAACGGAATTAAATTATTGCAAGAATGGTATTGGTATGATTGCGATGGTATTGGCATTTGGCTACTTTTATTTAAATGAAATTTCTGATTGTATCGACACAATCGCCAGGCAGGTATCGACATTAAGGCCAGGCAGATATCGACTTTAAGGCCAGGCAGGTATCGACTTTAAGGCCTGGCAGGTATCGACTTTAAGATTAGGCAGTATCGACTATAAAGCCAAGTAGGTATCGACTTTAAAGCCAAGCAGGTATCGACTATAAAGCCAGGCAGGTATCGACTGTAAGGACAGTCAGTATATTATTATAGCATTCCGGCTATCTGGTAAATGATAATGTGTTATGTACAGCTTAGAACTCCAATAACATTAACCGTGATCATCTCAATAACCTAATTGTGTTTCTTTCAAATAGAGACCGTTTGAAAAAACGAATAATTACATGAAATTTTCTAAAGATTTCATCTAATGTTTGAAGAACAGATAGTTACAAGAAATTTTGAAGAGATTAAATCTAATGTTGCAAGAACAGATAGTTACATGATGGTTTTTTTTTTTTTTTAAATTTAATGAAATTTAATCTAGTGTTGAAAGAACTGATAGTTTTCAGGAGATCGGAGTAGTGTTATAACAACTACTAACTTTATACAGTAAAGGTCGGTAACTGGACGTATTTGAATGATGGTACATGTTAACCGTAAGATTGTGATCATTGTGTAATTAGTGTCATAATGAAGGCGCTCGGGAGTCGTTGACTTGTTTTGTTTTACTCCATTGGTTGGTTTGACTTTATGTTTCATTACTGAATTTGTTCACAAAGAGTTTGAAAGCGTTGTCTCCTAGTCCATGGTGGTACTATCATATCCCAGTATGTGTACATGTGTGTACATCAAGACATGAGATATCTGTCTTCCAGTCCATGGTGGTACTATAATATCCCAGTATGTGTACACTAAGACATGAGATATCTGTCTCCTAGTCCATGGGGGTACTATCATATCCCAGTATGTGTACATGTGTGTACATCAAGACATGAGATATCTGTCTTCTAGTCCATGGTGGTACTATAATATCCCAGTATGTGTACACTAAGACATGAGATATATGTCTTCTAGTCCATGGGGGTACTATAATATCCCAGTATGTGTACACTAAGACATGAGATATCTGTCTTCTAGTCCATGGGGTACTATAATATCCCAGTATGTGTACACTAAGACATGAGATATCTGTCTTCTAGTCCATGGGGGTACTATAATATCCCAGTATGTGTACACTAAGACATGAGATATCTGTCTTCTAGTCCATGGTGGTGCTATCATATCCCAGTATATGTACACTAATGCAGAGAGCAGCAGATGCCACTATACATTGCATTTGTGGACCTTACAAAAGCCTTCGACTTAGTCAGTCGCAACGGGCTATTCCAAATACTGGCAAAAATTGGATGTCCCCCTCACCTACTTGCCATCATCAGACAGTTCCATGAAAATATGCTTGGCACAGTACAGTTCGATGGAGCTAAGTCAGAGGCCTTCCCTGTCAGCAGCGGAGTTAAACAAGGTTGTGTACTCGCACCAACACTCTTCGCAATATTCTTCTCTGTACTTCTTCGATACGCATTCAAGGATAGCAGTGAGGGAATCTGGTTACATACCAGAGCTGATGGAGGACTTTTCAACACTGCCCGCCTCCGAGCCAAGACCAAAACGACGGATGTCCTAATTCGAGAGCTACTATTTGCGGATGATGCGGCACTAACAGCACATACAGAATCTGGTTTGCAACAACTCGTGTCAAGCTTCTCCAATGCCTGCAAAGAATTTGGTCTGCAAATCAGCTTGAAAAAGACAAACATCATGGCCCAAGACACTCGACCTCCTCCTACCATAAATATCGATAATGAAAACTTGGAGGTTGTGGACAGCTTCACCTACTTGGGATCCAAGGTCTCCAATACACTGTCCATTGAAGAAGAAATAAACAGCAGAATTGGCAAGGCAGCCGCAACAATGGCTAAACTAAATAAGCGGGTCTGGCAAAACACCAAGCTAACGGAGAAAACCAAACTGTGCGTCTATCGAGCCTGTGTCATCAGTACACTACTATATGGGAGCGAGACATGGACCACTTATACATCACAAGAGCGTAAGCTTAACAGCTTCCATTTGAGATGCTTGCGCCGCATCCTTGGTATTAAATGGCAAGAAAAAGTGCCTAATAGTGAGGTACTAACGCGTGCCAATACCCAAAGCATGTTCTCAATTCTTAGTGAAAGACGCCTGAGGTGGCTAGGACATGTCAAAAGAATGAGCCCCGGCCGCATCCCGAAGGACCTCCTATATGGTGAACTTGCTTCAGGAAAGAGGAAAACAGGTCGCCCACGCTTGCGATTTAAAGATGTCTGTCAAAGGGACATGAAAGCAGCCAAAATACATACAAGTGACTGGGAGTGTAAGGCAGAAGACCGATCTACGTGGCGCACAGTTGTCAAAGAGGGCGTCATAGTAGCCGAGGAGCGAAGAATGGAGGAGGCTGCAGACAGAAGAGCTAGGAGAAAGGCCAAAACATTTGGAAGCACAGAACTCGTGTGTAAAAACTGTGGCAAAGACTGTCACTCAAGGATAGGACTGCACAGTCACTCGAGGAAATGCAACCCAACCCAACGGTGATGCAACATCGTCTCGCGAGACGGAAGGATGCCGGAGTGCCGGAGCCGGAGTACACTAAGACATGAGATATCCGTCTTCTAGTCCATGGTGGTACTATCATATCCCAGTATGTGTATATCTGTCTTCTATTCCATTGTGGTACTATCATATCCCAGTATGTGTACACTAAGACATGAGATATCTAACTGTCTTCTTGTCCATGGTGGTTCTATCATATCCCAGTATGTGTATATCTGTCTTCTATTCCATTGTGGTACTATCATATCCCAGTATGTGTACACTAAGACATGAGATATCTAACTGTCTTCTTGTCCATGGTGGTTCTATCATATCCCAGTATGTGTATATCTGTCTTCTATTCCATTGTGGTACTATCATATCCCAGTATGTGTACACTAAGACATGAGATATCTNCCCCCCCCCCCCCACGTACGAGCTACCGGTTAAAATCCCTCCAGGCGATCAAAGCTCTACTTCCCCGCCCCACTTACCACACCCTCCACAAAAGGTTCCCACCGTACCCCACCCACCACCCCACCCACGGAGATTAAAGACGAGATGAGCTCTGTCGCTGGCTCATGTATAAAAACGACATTTGTCCTGGCCACGGGCCGTCACAGGACGGTACATAACGGCCATTAGCTGACCTGCTCCACTGATTCTAATTATTTCTAACTGTTGACCACGCCACATCACTGGTGTCAGTGTAGGGGGTGTGGGTGGTGGGTGAGTTGGGGCGGGGTGAGTGAGTTGGGAGGTGATGGGTGAGTTGTGGCGTGGTGAGTGAGTGGGGAGATGGTGAGTGAGTTGGGAGGTGATGGGTGAGTTGGGACGTGGTGGGTGAGTTGGGAGGTGATGGGTGAGTTGGGACGTGGTGGGTGAGTTGGGAGGTGATGGGTGAGTTGGGGCGTGGTGAGTGAGTTGGGAGGTGGTGGGTGGGGCTTGGTGAGTGAGTTGGGAGATGTTGGATGAGTTGGGAGATGGTGAGTAAGTTGGGAGATGGTGAGTAAGTTGGGAGATGGTGAGTAAGTTGGGAGATGGTGACTGAGTGGGGGCGTGGTGGGTGAGTTGGGAGATGGTGAGTAAGTTTTGGAGGTGGTGAGTGAGTGGGGGCGTGGTGGGTGAGTTGGGAGGTGGTGAGTGAGTTGGGAGATGGGGAGTGAGTTGGGGCGTGATGGGTGAGTTGGGGCGTGGTGAGTGAGTTGGGGCGTGGTTAGTGAGTTGGAGCGTGGTGGATGAGTTGGGAGGTGGTGAGTGAGTTGGGAGGTTGTGAGTGAGTTGCAGCGTGGTGAGTGAGTTGGGAGGTGGTGAGTGAGTTGGGAGGTGGTGAGTGAGTTGGGAGACGGTGAGTGAGTTGGGAGGTGGTGAGTGAGTTGGGAGGTGGTGAGTGAGTTGGAGCGTGGTGAGTGAGTTGGAGCGTGGTGAGTGAGTTGGGTGATGGTGAGTGAGTTGGGAGATGGTGAGTGAGTTGGGGCGTGGTTAGTGAGTAGGGGCGTGGTTAGTGAGTTGGGGCGTGGTTAGTGAGTTGGGGCGTGGTTAGTGAGTTGGAGCGTGGTGATTGAGTTGGGAGATGGTGAGTGAATTGGGAGATGGTGAGTGAGTTGGGAGGTGGTGAGTGAATTGGGAGATGGTGAGTGAGTTGGGAGATGGTGAGTGAGTTGGGAGATGGTGAGTGAGTTGGGAGATGGTGAGTGAGTTGGGAGAGGGTGAGTGAGTTGGGAGATGGTGAGTGAGTTGGGGCGTGGTTAGTGAGTAGGGGCGTGGTTAGTGAGTTGGGGCGTGGTTAGTGAGTTTGGGCGTGGTTAGTGAGTTGGAGCGTGGTGAGTGAGTTGGGAGATGGTGAGTGAGTTGGGAGATGGTGAGTGAGTTGGGAGGTGGTTAGTGAATTTGGAGATGGTGAGTGAGTTGAGAGGTGGTGAGTGAATTGGGAGATGGTGAGTTAGTTGGGAGTTGGTGAGTGGATTGAATGTTGGTGAGTGAATTGGGAGATTTTGACTGAGTTGGGGCATAGTGAGTGAGGGATGGAAACTGAAGTTGGTCACATAAGTTTGCCTTAGAAAATAATGCGTTCGTTGGTAGCTATTTTGATAACAGGATTATTTTAGTACTGAATAAAAAATAATCTAAAAATTACAACATTTCTATGTATGGCAAATGTTTTTTTTTCTTCACATGCACAGTTTGCTTTCATTAAATTATACTCATGTGAGACTTGTTCTGCCTCTTATTGCTCCTATTTAAAAAACGATTTTTGGAAAAGTTTAATTTAAATTTCACGTTAAAAAATTTTTTAAAGTCAAATTGATTTATTTATTATTATCAATGTTTTCATCAGAAACTTAACATTTATTTAAAATCCTTAAAATGTAAAAAAAAAATTAAAAAATAAAAAAATAAAATCTGACCTTTTGGTCTTTTCTGAAGTTGGATAATCTTATGTCTCCAGTGGTATATGAATTGATTCTTTTCATTCAGACAATTAAAACCCTGACAAACAAGGAGTCTTAATGGTTACCATGGTAACAAAAGAAGAACTTTCTTAGTAACAAATATTAATAATCTTGGAATAAAGCGCACCTAATTTTTTATGATGTCAGAACACTGCCAGAGGCATGCTTGAAGCTTGCAGTGTTAATTTTTGTATTCTCAATTTTTTTCTCTTTTACCCATGATTTTAATATTTCATTAAAATTTGTTAAACATTTGGTTTGACAAGCTTTTTATTTATTGATCACACAGCTCTCCGAGACAATGATTGATTGGCTGGTTTTCAAAATCCCTCCCCGTTTCGACCAATCGGCGTCTTTGAACTCATCGATCGATGCCAAATAACAAGTGTAGGCGTGGCGAGAAGACTTACAGGATTGTAAGACGCCCTTATGTGTGTGGCATCACAAGTAGGAATGGCCTGTATCAAATATAGCCAGGTGCTGTACCGTCTGTTAGTATATGCTGTACTGTATGTTAGTACGTGTTGTAATTTATGTTAGTACATGCTGTACCGTATATTAGTACATGTTGTACCCTATGTTAGTACATGTTGTACCCTATAGTACATGTTGTACCCTATGTTGGTACATGTACCGTATGTTAGTACGTGTTGTACCGTGTGTTAGTACGTGTTGTATACCTTATGTTAGTACATGTTGTACCGTATGTTAGTACATGTTGTACTGTATGTTAGTACGTGTTGTACTGTATGTTAATACATGTTGTACCATATGTTAGTACATGTTGTACTGTATGTTAATACATGTTGTACTGTATGTTAATACGTGTTGTACCGTATGTTAATACGTGTTGTACCGTATGTTAATACGTGTTGTACCGTATGTTAGTACATGTTGTACCATATGTTAGTACATGTTGTATTGTATGTTAATACGTGTTGTACCATATGTTAGTACATGTTGTACTGTATGTTAGTACGTGTTGTACTGTATGTTAATACATGTTGTACTGTATGTTAATACGTGTTGTACCGTATGTTAATACGTGTTGTACCATATGTTAATACGTGTTGTACTGTATGTTAGTACGTGTTGTACTGTATGTTAATACATGTTGTACCGTATGTTAGTACGTGCTGTACCGTATGTTAGTACGTGTTGTACTGTATGTTAGTACGTGTTGTACTGTATGTTAGTACGTGTTGTACTGTATGTTAATACATGTTGTACTGTATGTTAATACGTGTTGTACCGTATGTTAGTACATGTTGTACTGTATGATAGTACGTGTTGTACTGTATGTTAATACGTGTTGTATACCTTATGTTAGTACGTGTTGTACCGTATGTTAGTACATGTTGTACTGTATGTTAGTACGTGTTGTACTGTATGTTAGTACATGTTGTACTGTATGTTAATACGTGTTGTACCGTATGTTAGTACATGTTGTACTGTATGTTAGTACATGTTGTACTGTATGTTAGTACGTGTTGTACCGTATATTAGTACATGTTGTACCCTAGGTTAGTACATGTTGTACCCCTAGGTTAGTACATGTTGTACCCTAGGTTAGTACATGTTGTACCCTAGGTTAGTACATGTTGTACCGTATGTTAATACGTGTTGTATACCTTATGTTAATACGTGTTGTACCGTATGTTAGAACATGTTGTACCGTATGTTAATACGTGTTGTACTGTATGTTAGTACATGTTGTACCGTATATTAGTACATGTTGTACCCTAGGTTAGTACATTTTGTACCCTATGTTAGTACATGTTGTACCGTATGTTAGTACATGTTGTACCGAATGTTAGTACATGTTGTACCACATGTTAGTATGTGTTGTACCGTATGTTAGTACGTGTTGTACCGTATGTTAGTATGTGTTGTACAGTATGTTAGTACGTGTTGTACCGTATATTAGTACGTGTTGTATGTGGCTTGAAAGTGAACATTTGAGGCGATAACAAGTAAACCCATTGCGTCTACTTCCATCAAACCTTTACTTCCTGTCACTCTCTGTGAGCGGCACCGCAAAGTTGGCTAAACTCAACATACACAGGGGACAGAATGATCTTATAGAAGAGAACAACAGTAACAGACGTTACTGCACACGACTGCAACAGTATTACTGATTTCATTTTAAAGCACCCTATTGTAACATTATTCATTACGTCACACATAAACCAACTCGTTTATTATGCTTACTTCCCTTGGAAACAGAAATACCCAGGGTTACCAGCGTACTTCCCCTCTGAAACAGATCAACACAACATTATTATTTGTTGTTTTGGTCTTGTTTTTTTCTTTTTTTTGAAAAAAAAACACAAAAAAAAAAACCACCTTCATTCACGCTTGCATGAAAGTAAAAGTAACACAATAATTGCAACTATATCATTTGATATGAACAAAGAAAATTTATTTTTGTATTTCACGAATGATTTTATTTGATATTTTCAATAATTGAACATTTGATCACATAACGACCAATATTTTCGAAGTTAATTCATTCTGAAATAAAATGTTATTTTTATCTCATTTCTCGCGATTTTTTTTGTGTCTTTGATCTGCTGTAACCAGGCAGTTGGAGAACCCTTGTAATTATTCAGCTAAGAGCCTTTCGGAGAATTTTATCACTTGAATATTTCTTAACCGTATCATAATGTTTGATCCCAACAGCAAAACATCCGGGTCTCTAAGAGAGTCTTTATGTGCTTCTGATGATAAGCGAATTTCTTTGTTTGTTAAATTCCTTTTTAATATGTTACATTTACATTTTTTTCAGGGACACACACCATCTTCAAAATGTAAAAACTATTTTCAATGATAACATTCCATGGGATTTATTTACTTCATTAACAATTTATTTTAATTTTTTTTTTCGTGGTAAAATGTGTCATTTTAAAATATATTACTTCATAACTTGAGTGTCACACTGACATGTATATTAATATTTTAAAATTTAGTATTATTTTTGTTAAAACCAAGCATGGAAAATAAATATTTTTACGTAATCATTTTAGTCTTATCGTAGACTTGATTCATATATTCCCTTCCCCCCCACTCTTGTGCCCCCCTCACACAACCGTAGCACCACTGCCGAGCCCACACACAATCACCATTAACCAGTGTCCTCCAATCCCCACACAATCATCAGGTGTCCTCCAATCCCCACACAATCATCAGGTGTCCTCCATTCCCCACACAATCATCAGGTGTCCTCCAATCCCCACACAATCATCAGGTGTCCTCCAAGCCACACACAATCATCAGGTGTCCTCCAATCCCCACACGATCATCAGGTGTCCTCCAAGCCCCACACAATCATCAGGTGTCCTCCAAGCCACAGTCACCATTGAGGACCTGCAGCTGTCGGCATTCTTTCTTCCATTTCATCCGCCTGTTCTGGAACCAGATTTTGATTTGTCTCTCCGTAAGCCCCAGGCTGTGGGCGATCTCAACACGTCTGCGCCGCGTCAGGTAGCGGTTGTAGTGGAACTCCTTCTCCAGCTCCAGGGTCTGGTAGCGAGTGTACGTCTGGCGTCCACGCTTTCTGTTAGGGCCTGTTGGTATACAAGAGTTGGCATGTCGAGTAAATCACAAGCTGTATGTTAAAAGTGTTTTGTGATGAGAGATGTTGTGTCATTGTTTGTCATGATGTCTCTAACGGTTTGTGTTGATGTTTTTAATGGTGTATATGGCGAAGACAAATGTGTAAACTATTGGGATATCTTTTTAGATAAAAAAAAAATGTGAATTTTAATCCAAGGGGGATAACTTTAATAATATTTTTACCATGTGCTTTTTTATGAGTGATTTCCCTTGGTTATAATTTTAATTTTAATTTTTTTATATTTAATTTTATTTTAATTTTTTTTATTTTAAATATTAAATATTTGATTTTATGTATACAGACGCTCTTTTTATGCAGAAGATAATTGCGTCCACAGAGCATGACGGATGATCTGTTGGCAAGTAATTCAGCATTAACATGTCACGGCTATGAAGGTTCCACGCATTACCCAGACACCTAACTAGAGTTAGGTAACCATTCGTAGCTGGGTGACTCAGGGACGCCCTAGGCCCGGGGAACAAATCCTTGCCTTCAAGTGGATTCGAACCCGTGACTATCGGCCAATAAATTTAAAACAAATAATTTTCATTGTTAATTTTAGATCGGCAAATGCTTTCTCCCCTACTCTCACCTTTTCCGAGTCACCCTAAAGCTACAAATGTCACTATTAAAATCCTTAAATATATATTTTTGTTCAAAAAATTATTGGGCTACGAAGCAAGGAAAACATGTTTCTTCATCGACAAAGGTTTCCGTTAGGTATTTACAAAATTCCTACAAACTATTAATACCTTCTCTTGATCTTAATTTATATGCAAAGTTTAAAACTTGCAACATTTCTGCATGAAGACTTTTTTAAATTGTGATTATTTATTTCAATAATAAATTGTTAATATAGATACAAAAGCTGTAGGGAAATGAAATGAATTCAAATTAGTGTAATCTGTACTAAAATAATTTACGCTATTTAAATTGTTGAATACAGACGAAAATTAATCTATAGAGAAATTACACGATCTAGAACGTAATTTATTGTTGCTCCCTTCCTCCTATTTTACCGCAATATGTGATGAATAAATCAATCTATCACTGATTCGTTTTATTGTATATTATTGATTATTAATTATTCTTGATTGGATTAATGATGTTAATGAGTTTTTAAAATACCATCAGGAAATGTAATTTTCGAAATTAAAGATGTTATTTTTAATTTAAGTTTTTAAAAAATTTATTTATTTAAAAAATAATTGATACCTTAGAAGTAATTAAAATATACGGTCGATTTTCTGCTGACTCAGAGTGGAATAAAATTTTGAAAAATATTTGCAGTTGTGCCCCTTTGACCGTGAATTAAATAAACCTCTTCCTGTAGAAATCAGGAAAACCAACATTCTGTGATCATTTAAAATTCTTTTTAAAAGATTTAAATAACATTGTTGTGTAATTAATGGATATGGTTAAGACGCCATTATCTTCTTTTGAAAAGGAACGTCTGCAACAGAAAAGATAAGATAAGAACGTCATATCCGATGTGTTAACGTGAGACTTCATTGAGTATAAAATACGGTAAAGCAAATGTTTTGTGTACAGACATAAATTTTTAATCAATTAAAATAATAATTTGATCGATTAAATTTCGATTAAAATTTAGTAAAAAAATATTTCTAATTATTTTTTCCACCAATTTATCTATGTTTTATATTTTTCTTTACTTACATACTTTTCCCTCCTATTATTATTATTTATTTAAATGTGTATGCGTAAACAAAAAGGTCCCCCCCCCCCTTATTTCTTCCACAACAGCACCATTTTGTTGTGCTACGCCACAAAATTTGCGAGTCAAGGAGTAACTGAAAATTAACCGATTTCGTGAAATAATTAATCGTGACTTAACGGGAACTATATTTGCGTTTTATAAATATAATTAATAGAAAATTAATCGATTAATCACTATTTTTTTCCAGATTAATCAAATTTTTAAAAAATCAGTACCACGCCTAGTAACAACTAAAAGAAGTGTAATCGGTTGTGTAAATATACTGTAGTGTATCCTCTGCAATGATTCCAACGTAGTGGACAGGACTGGGATGAGTCAAAAGTAGTGGACATGACTGGGTGAGTCAAAAGTAGTGGACATGACTGGGATAAGTCAAAAGTAGTGGACATGACTCGGGTGAGTCGAAAGTAGTGGACATGACTGGGGTGAGCCAAAAGTAGTGGACATGACTGGGATTATTCGAAAGTAGTGGATATGACTGAGATTAGTTGAAAGTAGTGGACATGACTGGGATTATTCGAAAGTAGTGGACATGACTGGGATGAGTTGAAATTAGTGGACATGACTGGGATTATTCGAAAGTAGTGGACAGGACTGGGGTGATTTGAAAGTAGTGGACAGGACTGGGATGATTTGTAAGTAGTTGACATGACTGGGGTGAGTTGAAAGTAGTGGACAGGACTGGGGTGATTTGAAAGTAGTGGACATGACAGGGATGAGTCGAAAGTAGTGGACATGACTGGGGTGAGTCAAAAGTAGTGGACATGACTGGGGTGAGTCAAAAGTAGTGGATATGACTGGGGTGAGTCAAACGTAGTGGACATGACTGGGGTGAGTCTAAAGCAGTGGACAGGACTGGGATGATTTGAAAGTAGTGGACAGGACTGGGATGATTTGAAAGTAGTGGACAGGACTGGGGTGATTTGAAAGTAGTGGACATGACTGGGATGAGTTGAAAGTAGTGGGACATGACACGAGAGATTTTAGTGCTGCACATTCACCGTGTGTCAGTGTAAGTGTGCCATTAATCACATTTATGTTTTTGGCACCATACACTGTGTGTTATCCGAAAGGCATGAGGCCATATCTAATGTTCCCTCTAAGGTTCATTGGTCCGGGTGCAAAGAGAAAAAAAACTCGTGTGCAAAGTTGCCCATCATACATTTTTTGTGCAATATTTCACGAAATTTACAGCGCGGTAGTTTCTAAACTGCTGCGTGGCGTCGGTCAGATGTCTGCGCGGCCGCAACCGCGCAGCTTAAAGGGAATATGGTCATATGTCAACTTTCGTGCACAATAAGACATGCATCGACTTGAGTGAATTTTTAAATATGTATAGACTGTAGTGTATGTACCATATGTCCGTTGCTATTTTTAGTTTGTAATTCACCATATGCTATTTATAGACTCCAGTGCGCAATATGTTATTTATAGATTGATGTGCACTATATGCTTTAAGATTCATTGTAGTGCACCATGAGCCATATGCTATTTATAGAATGCAGTGCGTAAATATCTATTATAGATTGATGCGCACTATATACTTCAAGATTCATTGTAGTGCACCATGTGCCATATGCTATTTGTAGACTGCAGTGCACCACGTGTCAATTATCGAATGTTACTCTCTTATGTTTGAATTAAACCCCACATTTTACTTCAAATAACACATCTTGACACGCCCCTGCCTACGTCCTTGACTACGCCACAGCTTACCATACTGACTTCTCATCCATGGATACAAGGGTAAACCTTTCTCTCTATCATCCTCTTCTTTGACATCCGCCATCCCTTCGTCCGCCTCACTTGAGCCGGCAGACTCGTTACCACTGGCCACACCATCTCCACCGATTTGACCATCGCCCACCTCGAGCTGGCGGTCCGCGACATCCGGTCTATTTTTTACGAGCACGTTTTCTTTGGCTTTGTTGAGTGCCGCCCCGTGTTCGGGGCGCGGGGAGCTCAGCGCCCCGTTGTCTTCCGCCAGTGATGAAAGGCCTCCGGGCTTATCCGGTACTTCCCTGCCGTCCGCCTTACATTTGTCCGTCCCACATTTACGACCGTCTGTAAACACACACTGACTGTCTATGCCTGGGATCCCGCCGGTACACCTCTCATTATCTCCATAACTTCCATTATTTAACGGTATCGTCTTCGGGACTCCCGGGACTCGACTTCCCTCGAGGCGATTCGATACCCTACCCAACGGCAGGTTCTTGCCTCCACTCAACTTCACTTGTCCAAGAATCGATACCTCTCCTGTTGTTCGTTTCTTACCACCACCAACACCAGCAGCAGCGGCCACCGCATCTCTTCCTCTGCCGCATTGACCCTCATGTCTCCTGCGATCTCCTGGACCCTCTCCCCAGTTTGTCGACCCCGATGACCGGTCGGCCGGTCCAGATCGAGGCAGCTCTGGCTTTAATCCGATCCCTTCTGACTTTGAATTAGCCACCAGAGCCGAAGCCTGGGAGCGTCGCTCTGCGCTGTCCGAACTCGTGGATTTATGCGCGGCCCTGTCAAGCATGCAGGTTGTAAATTTCGGACCTGTGTCAGCCGAGGGGAGAGGGGCCCCCACCCCACGGCCGGTCTCATTAAGACGAGCAGGTTGGTCACGGCGCGCCCGGGAGGGCAGCGATGTTAAGATACTTTGGTACACAGCGTCCCTGGCGGTCGGGTGACCTTTTCGTGACACGATGGGCGAGTCCACCAGAGTCGATGGCGAGTGGTGGTGGTGTAGATGTTGTTGGTCTAGATGGTGCAACGCTGGCAGCTGATGATGTTGTAAGGTCGAGCCGTTGTGATGACGTAGGTAATGTTGCTGCGGTGAGGATTGCGGTTCGCGGGAAGCGGACGAAGCACAGGAAGTGACGGCGGCCATGTCTAATCGGTCAAAAGGCGGAAACAGAGGGAAGAACGTTGCCGTCTGGTGGTCCGGGGGGCCAGTGGTCCGTTGGTCAAGAGTGCCAGCAATGGCGCTGGACGACACAGCACACGATGAATACAAACTGTGCGGCGGGTTGCTATGTTGGTGGTGAAGTTGAGTGTTTTGATGAACGTGTTGCCGGACCAGGTATTCACCCGGGGCATGGCGCCCACTGTTAAGATAGTCGCCATCTTGCTCTCCCATTACAGCGTCGACCTGGGGGTTGATTGCTTGGCTGAAGGAATTGTTGAAATAATACGGGCTCATCGTCGTCTCCATTCTGGACTGTCCAACAGGCATGAGAAAAAAAAAGAACGACCTCAAACGTCACCGCTGAGAAATGTTAGGGTCCTGGTGATTTAATGTCAGTCATCCCCGAGTCAGGCCAGGGGCTAGAAGAACATGTCAGGGCCACATCTTATATCTGGCGGTGGTTTGACCAGGGCCTTCTTGTTGTGTGGTCCGTGGGTTGTTAGTGGTGGGTCTATTCCTGGTTAGGACTGGTCACTTTCATCTACTGGTGGGTCTGGACCTGGTCAAGACAGGTCACTTTACCAGCAGGTCTGAAAAAGAAAATAAATGCACTATGACGAATTTATTAAGAGATAACAGTTAAGAAACACGACTCGCTTATCATGTCCTTTGTTAAAGTATTTTTTGTGTGTAGACGTGAAATATATGACACTGACATCTCAATAAACAGTCATGACACCGACATCTCAATAAACAGTCATGACACCGACATCTCGAGAAACAGTCATGACACCGACATCTCAATAAACAGTCATGACACCGACATCTCGAGAAACAGTCATGACACCGACATCTCAATAAACCGTCATGACACCAACATCTCAATAAACAGTCATGACACCGACATCTCGAGAAACAGTCATGACACCGACATCTCAATAAACAGTCATGACACCGACATCTCAATAAACAGTCATGACACCGACATCTCAAGAAACAGTCATGACACCGACATCTCAATAAACAGTCATGACACCGACATCTCAATAAACCGTCATGACACCGACATCTCAATAAACAGTCATGACACCGACATCTCAATAAACAGTCATGACACCGACATCTCAATAAACCGTCATGACACCGACATCTCAATAAACCGTCATGACACCGACATCTCAATAAACAGTCATGACACCGACATGTCAAGAAACAGTCATGACACCGACATCTCAATAAACAGTCATGACACCGACATCTCAAATGACATATATATCATATATATCAAAGTCTACGAAACCAACTTATCAAATTTGTCTATGAAATCAATTTCTCATTTCAACACCTGGAGCATATCTTCCCCACCAAAACATATTTATTTTGTTACCATACCCTTGTCTCTTGTGTCCCATCATTAGATGATACATGTTGGGGGAGGGGAAGTGTGAAAGAAACCAGGCTCAGCGACCACCTTTACCTTTTGCCTGCATCTCGACTCATCTTCCGTCATTCACAACACTTATATATTTTACCTTGCCTTTGGTATACCTCCGGTTTCCCTCTCATGGCAACATGTCTCAAAAGTTCCCATCCTCTTCTTTATTTTCATCCTCCTCTCCCAATTACCCCCGCCCCCTCTTCCCCTCACCCACCACCAACACGCACATCAGGCACATTTCGGTCGTCCAAGTTGACCTCACTGGTCTCATGGCCATAAACCACGAGAGAGTGATTCTAACCATCCCCGTCCCTACCCACCCCCCAGTCGTGCACGGTGTCCGGTGACTGACCTTGGTAGAGGGGATTTTAGCATCAGTACCACCATTATGGACAGACATTATGGACTGACATTATGGCCAGACATTATGGACTGACATTATGGCCAGACTTTATGGACAGACATTGGGGACAGACATTATGGACAGACATTATGGACTGACATTATGGACAGACATTATGGACAGACATTATGGCCAGACTTTATGGACAGACATTGTGGACAGACATTATGGACTGACATTATGGCCAGACTTTATGGACAGACATTGGGGACGAACATTATGGACAGACAATATGGACAGACATTATGGACTGACATTATGGCCAGACATTATGGACAGACATTGGGGACAGACATTATGGACAGACATTATGGACATACATTATGGACTGACATTATGGCCAGACATTATGGACAGACATTGGGGACAGACATTATGGACAGACATTATGGACAGACATTATGGACTGACATTATGGCCAGACATTATGGACATAACTTATGGACAGGCATTGTGGACAGACATTGTGGACAGACATTGGGGATAGACATTGTGGACAGACATTATGGACAGACATTATGGACAGACATTATGTACAGACATTATGGACAGACATTGTAGACATACATTATGGACATACATTGTGGACAGACATTATGGACAGACATTGTGGACAGACATTGTGGACAGGCATTATGGACAGACATTGTAGACAGACATTATGGACAGACATTGTAGACAGACATTATGGACAGACATTGTAGACAGACATTATGGACAGACATTGTAAACAGACATTGTGGACAGACATTATGGACAGACATTGTGGACAGACATTGTGGACAGACATTGTGGACAGACATTGTAGACAGACATTATGGACAGACATTGTGGACAGACATTGTGGACAGACATTGTGGACAGACATTATGGACAGACATTGTGGACAGACATTGTGGACAGACATTGTGGACAGACATTGTAGACAGACATTATGGACAGACATTGTGGACAGACATTGTGGACAGACATTGTAAACAGACATTGTGGACAGACGTTATGGACAGACATTGTTGACAGACATTGTGGACAGACATTATGGACAGACATTATGGACAGACATTGTGGACAGACATTGTGGACAGACATTATGGACAGACATTGTGGACAGACATTGTAAACAGACATTGTGGACAGACATTATGGACAGACATTGTGGACAGTCATTGTGGACAGACATTATGGACAGACATTGTGGACAGACATTATGGACAGACATT
>MUZC01002196.1:331135-342369 GCA_002072015.1 Radix auricularia
CACCAAATGTAGCTGTCATTAGGAATGGTGTCTTGTATACACCAAATGTAGCTGTCATTAGGAATGGTGTCTTGTATACACCAAATGTAGCTGTCATTAGGAATGGTGTCTTGTATACACCAAATGTAGCTGTCATTAGGAATGGTGTCTTGTATACACCAAATGTAGCTGTCATTTGGAATGGTGCTTTGTAAAACAAATGTGGCAGATTGTCACTAGAGATGGGGGTTAGTACACCAAATGTAGGAAACTGTCACTGGGAACGGTGTCCACTAAATGAAATCGAACAATAACTTAAGACGGCACTCCTAGGAAAAAAAACCCACAACAAAACAACAATCATTGTGTATAATAATCAAAGTCTACAAGAATCTTTGTGTCATCACTAATCCCAGTGTATAATTATCATTTTGTATCTTAATCATAGTACACGTATTTTGTAATTAAAGGATATCGTACTCATACTATCAGTATATTGTAATCATAGTCTAGGGCTGGGGTAATTATATGCCATTGCAAACATAGCGTAGTAATCACATTTACTCTAAACATAGTCTATCGCAGTGACGGCGAACCTTTTTGGGTCTGCGTGGCCGAAATTCAATTAAAACCCACTAAGTTATCGCAAAGTACCAACACGAAGTACCAGCAAAGTGGTTTGATTAAAAGGAGATACCATTTTAGTTGCGTGCCGCCTGTGGCGCGTGTGGCTTTGGTTCGTCATCGTTGGTCTATTGTAATCTTCATGCATTGGAGTTGCAAAAAAAAAAAAAAAAAAAAAAATATTTTTTTTTTTAGTGGATTTTATGTTTGGCTTACCATCAAAATTCAAGCGAATATTTAATGCGATCAACATTTTGATATGCTGGGGAATGTTCACACATGACCTTGTATGTGTACATGAAAGTCCAATGAATGTAGACTCATGTCCTTGTTATGTGTACATGAAACTCCAAGGGATATGGACACATTTCCTTGTTATGTGTAGCTGAAAGTCAAAGGAATGTTGCCAGCCGTTATTAACAGCATGACTACAAACATAAAAAACACATACACACGCATTACGCACACAACACACGTACTGTGGTTCTGGGGTAAGTGATATTATTTCATGTCAATAATTTACATATGTCAATGATGTCTGGTGTTCTCTAGATGTCAATGATGTTAAATATCAGGAGTGGTCGAGATGTCAATGATGTTAAATGTCAGGAGTAGTCGAGATGTCAATGATGTTAAATATCAGGAGTGGTCGAGATGTCAATGATGTTTAATGTCAGGAAATGTCGAGATATCGTTGATGTCAAAGGTCAGAGTTGTCGAGTTTAGAAAGAAGTACGAGCGATGTGCCTTTAACAGTTTTATGAAATCTATTAGGTGTTGACAATCCTTAAATTCTTAGCTAGAATAGAAATTGTCATTAATTAAGACTTGTAGTTTTCCAGGAGAAATCCCTGTCTAAAAGATATTTGCTTAATTTTTTAAAATGAAAAATCTAAATTCAAAGTAACCTGTTTTCTAATTTCAATATAAGTTCGATTATATTATTTCTTCCCATTCCATAATATCATTTATTCTTATTTCATAATATTTTTTTAATGAAATTGTTATATTATTTATTATAATTTTCTGTTTGATAAGATCATTTATCCTAAATTAACACAATATCCTAAATTCTTATTTCAAATATTTTATTCTAATTTCATAACATCTTTATTTTAAATTTGAGTAATCATTAATAATTTATTCTAATGTCATATTATAAACTAAACCAATTCCCAAAAGATCAACTTAAAAAAAAAAATCTTCATCGCCTTGGCGCTAAAGCGCAGAAACAAACCAACATTATTAAAAAAAACAACAACACCCTTTTAAGTTTCATGAAATTTTGTATTTAATTTATTGTTGGTGGCATTGAAATTATCTAGAGTAGAAGTAGAACTGTTGTTCAGGAGTGTGATGAAAGTGTGAGGAGGCGAAAATACCGGGTTGGGAATTGGGTAAAAATTCGGGTGTGTGCATTGTGTGTGTGTGTGGGGGGGGGGGGGGAGTTCATTAATTCCCTTTCTTATAAACTACTTTTTATTTTTTTAAAAAGAAAAAGAAAAACCAGGTTTTCTCAATAAACTATTATTTGGTGGTTTATTTCTAGGTAGGTAGAAGATTATATAAGGAATTTTATTATTGATTGGTGCTTTTTTAATTATTATTAATAGAATTTATTAAAGTTGATCAATTATTGTAACATAAAGTAGTTAATTTTCCAAAGATTTACACAAATAAATGTTTCGCTAATTTTAAGAAAATTTAAAACCCTAATGATACTAGATATTTCCGGTTATTGTCTTAAGTAAACGAGAAAATAATAATAATATCTAGACGAGTTTCTTGCGGTCTATCACTTGCACATATATGAGTTCTATTGTTATTGCTTTCAAAGAACATACAGAATTGAGTTACGTTATTATTTCTCTCATCGAACATTTCTTATTCCAAAATATATTTTGACATTTGATGTTTTTGAAACAACTGGACATCACTTTTTCTACTACCAAAGCCGGACTTGATAAGTTCGGATATTCTCAATAAACTTGAAGCACAAAATCTATATAATGTATCGACATAATATGTTTCATAGTAGTTAAGCCTAATAAAGTGGTCATATTTAACACACAATATAGGTTTTATTATCATATAATGTAGGAGTAATGTTAAAGTATAATTAAGTGACCATATCGCCATATCCGTATCGGCTCATCGACTTCAGTTAAAATCGGGAAGAGTGAAAGCAAAACAGAACACAGGGCACAGAACACAGGGCACAGAATACAGGGCACAGAACTCAGGGCACAAAACACAGGGCACAAATAACAGGGGCATGTTATTGTGGTAGTCCGACATGGCCATAGGTTCATGATCCTGTCAGAGCAGCAGGGGCGGCGTTTGGGGGTGGCAACTGGGGCGACTGCCCCAGGCCCCGCGCTTAGGTAGGCCCCGCGTTTCGGTCCTGAACATGTCTCGTCCTGGTTAATAACCTATACATGTAGAGTAGAACCAAAGAGTGGATGGTAGAACGTATGCTGGAAACGATTGTAAAGAAACGAAAGAGGCACTCTTGAGATCCTTTTTGAAGGTCAAATTCCGTAGCGCTAGACGTCTTTGAAAGGATTACACCGTTACAACTTGTAATAATTTAATAAAAAGGTGACACGCGGTATTAAAATTACACAATAATCAAGATATTTCATATTATTAAATTCCATAGCATACTGGTGCTTAGCGATCGTTACTAGTACTCTGGCCCCGCGGGGTCATTGCTGCACTAGGCCCCGCGCTTACCTAACGCCGCCACTGCATAGCAGGACATAGGTTTATAGACCTGTCATAACAGGACATAGGTTTATAGACCTGTCATAGCAGGACATAGGTTTATAGACCTGTCATAACAGGACATAGGTTTATAGACCTGCCATAACAGGATATAGGTTTATAGACCTGCCATAACAGGACATAGGTTTATAGACCTGCCATAACAGAACATAGGTTTATAGACCTGCCATAACAGGACAAATTGCCAAATGGAAACAGGTCATTTATGCTTATTATTAAAACAGCCCATAGGCAAATGGGCCTATTATACGAGGACCTACGGACATTAGTGATTGGACGTGAAATAGAAGGTTTCATGGACGTGGAATAGATGGTTTCATGGCCTGCTACAGCCGTTTCCAACCAGCCCATTTGATTTCCGGGTTCGTTTATTGACGGGCGAGTTTTCCATACACAACCCGCTGGAACCCGTCCCCGACACCATCCGCCCCTGTCAATATAATACCAAGCGCCGCCCATGTTCGACCCGCCGCGCCCGCGAAGTAACCGCGTTTGTGATTGGCCGGTTGATGCCTGGCACTAAAACAAGTGCGGGGCGGGGGTGGTGTGGTCTGGTAGTGTGGGTTTAACTTGTATCTGGTTTCCAATCTGTTCCTCTGGTCTTTCAGTGACTGGTAGGTTCAAGTGGTTTTGGGGGAGTGAAGATGTGGGTCTGGCTGTTGGTAGGGGGTGGGGGGAGCAGGGGACGGGCGGGGATGGTGGTTGGTCATTACAATTAGAACGGCGCCGTAGAACAGATCAAACACATTTGGGGGAAAATAGACGATTGACCACACTACGTCACACCGGTCAGCTTGAGTGGAAAGCGCTGTTTAGAAGAAGTTTGCAGTTGCATGGTTGAACGTAGTGACAACATATCTTGTAAACAAAGTTGGCAAGGAATTCGTTCACAAAATGATTTCATAATTTTAGTTTCAAAACTAATCTATGAGATTCTCAGCGAAAGAAAATATAGAGATTGCGCAAAGTAATGAAAACTATATGGACTATTTGTTGTGAACATTTGAAAACCCAGTATTATAGAAATAGCGATATCCAATAACATAACAGACCCACTATGGTACAATGACATAACAGACACACTATGGTTCATTGACGTATCAGACACACCATGGTTCAACGACGTAACAGACACACTATAGTTCAATGACGTAACAGACACACCATGGTTCATTGACGTATCAGACACACCATTTTTCAATGACGTAACAGACACACTATAGTTCAATGACGTAACAGACACACTATGGTTCATTGACATAACAGACACACTATGGTTCATTGACATAACAGACACACCATGGCTCAATGACGTAACAGACACACTATGGTACAATGACGTAACAGACACACCATGGCTCAATGACGTAACAGACACACTATGGTACAATGACGTAACAGACACACCAATGTTCAATGACGTAACAGACATAGTTTTTTACAATTACAAGCCGCGCAGACTTAATATATTTTCACTCCTCTACGAGTAAATGTGGTCAATTCTGAAAAAAAACAAAAACCCAAAACAACACCAAAACAACAACAACAAAAATGTTTTTTAAAAAAATCTTTTTTTTACTATACCTTCTTTATATATGAGACACCTAAAAAGTATGTTCAATATAATACACACGACAGACTAGCATAAACATTTACATGCTACATGTAGATATACACTGGAATAATCTTTAAAAAACCATTGATTTAATTACAGTACATTCGATCAATGTGAAGTTTCGATAGATCATTTTTATCGTCGCCATGAGTCTGCATGCACAATTTCAGCTCGATAGGATACCGGGAAGTGGGTTGAAAATCGATCCAAAGTTTTTGCGACAGACAATGTTCGAGTTAATGTAAAAGATTTAAAAACAACAAGAAAGAAAGAAACACAATGTTTGTGTGTTGGTGTGTATTTGTGTATGTTTGTGTGTTGGTGTGTATTTGTGTATGTTTGTGTGTTGGCGTGTATTTGTGTATGTTTGTGTGTTGGCGTGTATGTTTGTATGTTTGTGTGTGGCGTGTATTTTTGTATGTTTGTGTGTGGCGTGTATATTTGTATGTTTGTGGCGCCAGGTCACTTGGTGGGTTAGATTGTATGGGGAATGTTAATCAACAAACAACCGTTGCCTTTAAATTCTGTTCTGTTTCCATAGGAACTGGCTCAAAGTGTTCAATGAAGAAAAATTAAAAGATCTTTTTTAACGCAATTTACCATTGAAAAAATTGCGTTTATACATTTATTGAAATGTCTGTCCTGTCTGTTCGAGCTTGTTAATGCAACTCCTATTAAACCATACCAGATGGAGGGTTCGGGTCTTTTGCAAATATGTTAAGGATGTCGAAAGGTTTCCTGGATTTCCTGGAAAATTTAATTTTAAAAAACTCCGAAAAATATCAGTATTTTGTAAATTTCTAGCCAACCATAACATTTATACGGTTGAAACAAAAAAAAAAAAAAAAAAAAATTTAGAACAATGTAGGAGTAGGAATTTTAGCGGCATTTTGTAGATAGCGATTGTTTTATTTTGTTTCAGAATTATTAATTTGTAATGACTTTTAATGTAACCTAGTATGATTTCCCTTGAATAGAAAAATTGGAAATTATTTGTGGGGAAATAGCATTTAAATACTCATTGCAGTTTTTGCTACTTGTTTTTATTTATTTGATAGATTATTTAAAAATCACAGGACTTCCAGCATGTAGTCTAGCACAGATGGTTTCAGAAGAAAACATCCATTCATTTAATGCTTACACCATATAAACTATGAGAGAACTTGCGCCAATATAATTTAAACATAAAATACTACTACCAAAACATGTGCAATATTTTGAAATAAATCCTAAAAATTACCACAAAATAAAGAACGAAAAAATAAAAAATAAAATACAAAGAATTAAAAATAAAACAAAAACACACCACAACCCCACCCAACACCAAATACCCACCCCACAAACACCAAACACCTTGAATGTGAGCACCAAACCGTCTGCGGCCATATTTAGCACGCGAATCCGCGTAAATTCAAACCGAGGCCCACAGACCGGATGTGACAGTTTTATGGAGCAGATAGACGGCTAAATTGTCCGTAATTGCTGGCACATGCCCCTCCCGCCCCACCTCATGCAGTTTCGCCGAGAATGACTGTGGACTCGGCTCATGCTTCGTTGATACGTCTGGAGCAATCAACATTGACCAAATCTAGTTGACGGGACAACATCGCAACGGATTAAGTCCACGGTTGTAAATTCTAGGCTCCGTGTGCACGTCATCTGACGGAGTAGTACGTCAAAAACTCCACTTATGTGTTCCATGAATGATGGATGTATCACGTGGTTAGGCAGAAGAAGTTTAAAACATATAAGACTTGCCACAATTTCTAGAGGTTAGTTTAAGTCAAATACTTATCTCAGAGGCCAAAACACTGTCTCAGAGGCTGAAACACTGTCTCAGAGGCCAAAACACTGTCTCAGACACAGGACAAACACTGTCTCAGAGGCCAAAACACTGTCTCGGAGGCCAAAACACTGTCTCAGACAGAGAAGGTCAAAACACTGTCTCAGAGGCCAAAACACTGTCTAAGAGGCCAAAACACTGTCTCAGAGGCCAAAACACTGTCTGAGAGGCCAAAACACTGTCTCAGACAGAGGAGGCCAAAACACTGTCTCAGAGGCCAAAACACTGTCTAAGAGGCCAAAACACTGTCTCAGAGGCCAAAACACTGTCTCAGAGGCCAAAACACTGTCTGAGAGGCCAAAACACTGTCTCAGAGACCAAAACACTGTCTCAGAGACCAAAACACTGTCTCAGAGACCAAAACACCGTCTCAGAGACCAAAACACTGTCTCAGAGACCAACAAATTGTCTCAGAGACCAAAACACTGTCTCAGAGGCCTAAACACTGTCTCAGAGACCAAAACAATGCCTCAGAGGCCGAAACACTGTCTCAGAGACCGAAACATTGTCTCAGAGGCCAAAACACTGTCTCAGAGGCCGAAACACTGTCTCAGAGGCAAAACACTGTCTCAGAGACCAAAACACTGTCTCAGAGACCAAAACACTGTCTCAGAGGCCTAAACACTGTCTCAGAGACCAAAACCCTGTCTCAGAGACCAAAACACTGTCTCAGAGGCCTAAACACTGTCTCAGAGACCAAAACCCTGTCTAAGAGGCCAAAACACTGTCTTAGAGGACGAAACACTGTCTCAGAGACCAAAACACTGTCTCAGAGGCCGAAACACTGTCTCAGAGACCAAAAAACTATCTCAAAGACCAGAAATGACATAAAAGACTTTCCCACTCAACACAAAGACCATCCCCCCCCCACACACTTCACAATACTGAACTCCCCACAGACCAAAAAAGACCTTGACCTCCCAACATACCAATTTGCCGACCACAGCTACAGCCAGCGAGATATTTCAACATTACCGGAAATTTCCATTTTGTTTTTTTTATGGTGTCGCCATCTTTGATCGCGCACAATCGTCCGAACATTGCCGCAATTATATCTCAGTGCCCCAGAGATTTTCGATAATCCGCCCGCGAAAAAAGCACGTGAAAGTATACGCCCGATAGGCCCCACCACCCCACGCCTCTCCCTCCACATCTGTGGGTCCGTGATGTTTATGACGGGGTCTCACCATTAGTTCTTCCAAACTCTGAGATCATTATCTTCCAAGCCTCGCTGGCAAATTTCTCTGACACCAACTCGGCATATCCTTTCACGAGCCCCTGGCCTGGACAACACGCGTGCTATGACTTACTTGAGCTATCTGGGCGGGGGGAGGGGGGGATTCAATAAAAAAAAGACATTTTTTTCATACAAACACAACAGCACCACAAAAGATTGAGCTAAGCGTCTCCGAAAAAAGACCCAGGTATGGAAAAAAGGAAAAAAAAAAACGAAAAAACTCCGTGGTGAAGCCATGTATCCACTGTTAACGCCTCTCAACCACACCGAGAAATATTAGCCGGGTCCTCCAATGTAGACCGTACCTATCTCCCCTGATCATCTGCTGGAGCCGCGGCGTATTTTAGCCCCGGGGCGGGGGGGGGGGGGTGAGAGATTCTTGAGGGTCCCTCCCGAAGATTGGAGGATCAATTTCCCCCGCGGATCACGATTTCCACCGCTAACGTCCAGGTGGGTCCAGGTGGGACCCCGAGTTGACTTTGTATCGTTTCCTGGGAGATCTCTAAGCCGATATCGCGGCTGTGGACAATGGCTGGAAGGCTTTGATGTCCCGTGGTGGTGGGCCCTTTGGTGTAACTATGTGGTGGGCCCTTTGGTGTAACTATGTGGTGGGCCCTTTGGTGTAACTATGTGGTGGGCCCTTTGGTGTAACTATGTGGTGGGGCCGTTGTGGTAGCTTTAAGGTGGACCCTTTGGTGTAACTATGTGGTGGGGCCGTTGTGGTAGCTTTAAGGTGGGCCCTTTGGTGCAACTATGTGGTGGGGCCGTTGGGGTAGCTTTAAGGTGAGCCCTTTGGTGCAACTATGTGGTGGGCCGTTGGGGTAGCTTTTTTGGTGGACCCACTGGTGCAACTTTTTGGTTGGTCTTTTTGTGTAACTTTGTGGTGGGCCCATTTGTGTATCTTTGTGGTGGGCCAATTTGTGTAACTTTGTGGTGGGCCCATTTGTGTAACTTTGTGGTGGGCCCATTTGTGTAACTTTGTGGTGGGCCCATTTGTGTATCTTTGTGGTAGGCCCACTGGTGTAACTTTGGGATGAAACTGTAGGTTTAACTTGGTAGTTGGCCTTTTGACTTATCAATGACATGTGATAGGACAAATGGTTTTTGGTGTCAGTGACATCAAAGCGTTTTATTTAGAATAATATTCCGATCTATAGATAATATACAAAACACGTCATCACTGTTGGTGGAGTTCGCCAGTGATTTACTAGTGAATGATTTTTTTTTTCGTATAGTAAGCGAAGTATAGTACTAGAAGTAACACAGCGCTGAGAGCTGAACGCAAGCGGGATGTGACGTCTCCAGCAGGCCTCGACGGGTTGAAATTTGATGCCTTCCCCTTGTTGGTTCTAAAACATTTAAGGGAAAATACGAACCGGACAGTAAAATGGGCTTTTCTTTTAACGATTAACCTGTCCGCAAAAACTAACTGACTTGACAACAAAAATCGAGATAACCAAAGTCTTTTGTGCTCGAGATATTAGGGTTCGGCGATATAAAAGAATCGACATAACCGATGAGAAAAATGCTTAGACAGATAGTGAATTGTGTGTGAAAAGTGATTTTTGTGTATGAATTGTGATGTTTTGTGTGTGAAAGGTGATGTTTTGTGTGTGAAAGGTGATGTTCTGTGACTGCGTGGGTGATAGGTTATGCTTTTTGACTGTGTGTGTGGCAAGTGATATTTTGTGACTGATGATGTGTGGCAGGTGTTGTTTTGTGACTGTGTGTGTGGCATGTGATGTTTTGTGACTGAGTGTGTGGCATAAGATGTTTTGTGACTGAGTGTGTGGCAGGTGATGTTTTGTGACTGTGTTTGTGGCATGTGATGTTTTGTGACTGAGGGTGTGTGGTAGGTGATGATTTGTGACTGTGTGTGTGTGTGGCAGGTGATGTTTTGTGACTGAGGGTGTGTGGCAGGTGGTGTTTTGTGACTGTGTGTGTGGCAGGTGCAGTTTACTTAACTGCGTGTGGTACAAAAAAAATTTCAATCCATCTTTTTAATATACTCAAACTTCCATCTCTCGCTCTTATTACCATTGAATTGACAAAAAATAATATTAAAAAATCCTAAAGAGCAAAGGAGCAATGAATATCTACGTTGGGAACCTCTCCTAAGAAATGGTAGCTAAAAGTAAATGGAGTATGTCGGATCTTGGCGGAGATAGCCGAGCAGATGACGGAGATAGCCGAGCGGATGGCGTGCAGATATACGGCCGTTGCATCGCCTCACAGGTGTTCGATTATTTGTTTATTGTACCCAAGACGCGTGTGAGATACATAATTCATTCTATGTATAAATGTATACCAATACAAGTTAAAATTGTACGTTATACAATGTTTATAAATACATTTGTATATCACTAAAAAGTTCGTTTTACATTAACACGAAAAAAAATATACGGATGATTCAAACAGTTTTGTAATGATAGATCTCTCGATAAATGATAAAAACTAATGCTAAGTGGCAAACATTCTCAAAATATAGCTGACCACTGCGATGGACGATACACCCAGTTTTCGACCCACCTTATTTTTATAGCACGTCTCATAACGTCAGTGGTAGAAAGGTACGAACAAAAACATTTTTTAAAAAATTTCAACCTGTCTGTGATGTATCAACCTGTCAGTGTTTTATCAACCTGTCTGTTATTTCAACCTGTCTTTTATATCAAAAAGTCTGTTATATCAACCTGTCTGTTATATCAACCTGTATTTTATATCATCATGTCTGTTATATCGACATGTCTGTTATATCAAACTGTCTGTTATATCAACCTGTCTGTTACATCAACCTGTCTGTTATATCAACATGTCTGTTATATCAACCTGTCTGTTATGTGAACTCGTCTGCTATATCAACCCGTTTTTTATATCAACCTGTCAGCTATACATCAATCGGTATGGGATATAACATATTTTCTGTAACCCACGAATATTGAAAGAAATTCCGAATAAATCAAAGAAATGATCAATAACCGATATGTTCGATTAAATCCTAGCTTTCTTTAAACCATGCATGACCTGGACAATCTATTTTGGATTTCTAAAACTTTTTTAACAACACCAACCAACAGACATTTAAAAAGCATCGGTTCCGGCAACAGGCTTCTTGTAATATATATATATATATATATATATATATATAT
>MUZC01002196.1:345855-361708 GCA_002072015.1 Radix auricularia
TGGTGTGTTGTGGGTGATGTGGGGTGGGTGATGTGTTGTGGGTGGGTGGTGTGTTGTGGTGATGTGTTGCGTGCGGTGTGTGGCTACAGACCGAGGGCTGTTTAATGTTTTAAAATATAACCGTGATAGTTGACCAAGGGATCTATCTATCAAGCGAGATGGGCATGTGTGTCACGGATGGAATGATAACAAATGTGACAGGACATTTGAATGAATGACAACAGGATTATAAATCAAATGTTAAAAACATTGGAAAGATGGCATATAGTATAGCGGTGTACCGAATTTCGGCATCGGCAAATCCGAAACCCGGCCATTTTTAAAAATCCGACTCCGGCCGGATTTCACTTTATAAAACAACTAAATCCGGCTCCGGTCGTATTTCTAAAGTTTTAACCCTGTACAGCCCTAATTTAGTAAACAAATGTCATGTTATTTAACACAACAAATATCATGTTATTTAGCCCAACAAATATCATGTTATATAGCACAAAAAATATAATGTTTTTTTTAGCACAACCAATGTCATGCTATTTAGCACAACAAATGTCATGCCAATAAGCACTACAAATGTCATGTTACTTAGCAAAACAAATGTCATGCTATTCGAATAATGACATTTAATTCAAAAGTTTGGGAAGATCGAACAGTTCCTTGGCATCGCCACCATTTCCGTCCCTCGGTTTATGACAAATTAGTCCATTGACTAAAAACCGAAATATTTGGTCAGTCGATTCTCACCCCTCCCCCTGGCCCGAGGTTGTCTAACGGTCAAGTTAGCAACACAGGTGACGTGTATGCCCTGGCCGTTTATCAGACCTAAATGCCCCCCCCCCCCGACTCGTTCACGTGACGTATGGCACACGACTGTTCAACTGGCAGACGTTAAGCACATGAGTTCTGTAATGGACCGCCGGACCCGGTCCGAGGGACGGACGAATTATGGACATTTGGTGATCTTTTGATTTTAAGTGGTGTCTGGACTTACAGAAATAGAGTTGACCGGACATAAAGTGGACATAAGGAGAGTCCAACACGATGGACATAGTGAATCAAGAGTAGGATCAATTTGTTTTGTAATTGTGTTTTATTGTCTTATGTTGTGTTTTCTTTTGTTAAGCTGTGTTGAATTGTGTTATATTCTGTTTTATTGTGTTATGTTGTGTTTAATTGTGTTACATTCTGTTTTATTGTGTTATGTTGTGTTTTTGTTTTATGTTTTGTTTTATTTTTTTAATATTGTGTTTTATTTTATTAGATTGTGTAATGGAGAATTATTTTAGGTTTTAATTCATTATGTTGTGTTTTATTGTGTTACGAGCAACAAAGCCCGTCCAATGATGTTCCGCCGTCGTTTCTGTGGCATCTTGTACCTCCGCTCCAACAGTAATCTAGACCGGCCATAAATGTGCATTACGTCAAAAAATACTATTCATTATAGATCTAGTTATCGTAAATAACCCGTAGAAAAAAGTGTTTAACTATAAATCCAAATGCGTACTTCTCATTTCTAGTTATTTATTATTATTTTTTTACTTTTTATATATTTGTTTATAAACTTATTAATATTAATTTTAAATTTTAATTTGACTTTAAAAATTCTTTTCTACGCTGATATCCGGATCTGTGATAAGCATTTACCGAAACCGGATAGTAGCGAAAATCTCGATATCCTGTCATAGTTTATGTAATAGTGTCTTAATGATAACAATTTATGAAATATGCTACGACGTAGGCCCAATGTTGGCCCAGTTCGTAAATTGGCCACTTGTTTCACACACTGACTGATGACTGGGGCCAATGGCCAGTGTTTTTTGATACTTTAGCCGGTCACGTTGGAATGTGCAGAAAAATCCCTGGCCTATATTGTCTTGTTTTTATTTCTACAATTAATAACTGTTTTGTTCTTCACTAGGTCAGTCCAAGTCTATGTCTAAAGACACATTTTGAACACATAGTTCACATCAAACAATGACCATCCAGGGGCAACAATGGCCAACATCAAACTATGACCATACACGGACAACCATCCACGTGGCCCGCGAAGAACGTGATGTAACCAAACCCATTCAGGATCATTAAAAACTTTGGTGTGTCCGTATACTTAGGTAAGTTGACTATAAGCATATTTTACCATTCCAAAAACATATTTATATTATTGAACGCAGAGATTTCTAACTGTAGGGACTTTGTCAAATTAATGACATGAGAGATCATGTGAAAAAATTGGATCGTATAAATGACAATGTGAGGTCCTTTCAGTGTCGAATAGAATGTCATATTAATAAGCGGTTGTGCCTAAGTCAATGAGAGGTCCTATTAATGCGAAAAAATTCTTTTTATAACAATCAAAAGTCCTGTAAATAGGATGTCCTGTCGATAAGAGGACCTATTGTTATTTAAAAAAATGTTTATGTCAATAATAGGATACATCAATTCAAAATAGAGGTCCTATCAAAGTCAATCACATGTCCTATAATAGATATCTATCTTAATTAAAGACATGACCAGACAGGTCACGTTTACATCTTCTGTTTCTGATCAATGTGATCGATACAAATTTATTTTACCTTTTCATCATCATAATTTTAAAGCCCGACAGCTGATTCTCAAAAACCGATCACTCATCATGGCTGACCTTCTAATTTAGCAGGTCTTCAAAAAACCTCCTCTTTTTGCTTTCCGGAGAGATATAAGCCTCAGAGACATACTTGTAAGAAGTCACCTTCCAACAATGAAATCACATATTGGAACAAAAGGTTGTAACCGTAACCGTTGCAATACTTGTCCATATGAGTGGGAAATAAAAAAAAATTCTGTCCCTCTTTAGCAATTCGTAATAAAAGATGGATTCACTTGCACCAGTTGCAACGTGATTTATGCAATTCTTTGCAAGAGATGTAACAAAATTTACGTGTGTGAGACAGGTCGTCGTCTTGGAGATCGGTTTAGAGAACACCTGTACAATATAAATAAACAGGCTCAGTGTTCTGTGTCTAAACATCTTAACAATGTTGACCATGAAGGTATTTTGGATATTGCAGTTACTAGTATTTTATATGCAACCAATACCCATGATAGAGTCCACATGGAAAATAGATTTGGAACTCTTGCTCCATTTGGAATTAATAAAATTCACAATTTTACCTGACTGCAAAATCGTTTTCCCGTTGTGGATTTGACTGTAACTTTAGATACTTCAACTTCCTCCCTTTTCCCTATATCCTGTGTAATTTTACATATACATTTTATGACAAAATATGTTTTAAGACATATGCAAGTACGTATTTCATGTTTGCTATTGAGGCAGGCATTAGCCGAAACGTCTAATGTAGTATTAGTTTATAAATAAAGCTCAAATTTATTGTCTTCTTGCACAATTAGTTTGTGTATTTTTGGATTATTTGATAGTCTATGGTTTACTGATAGTTAATTGGTGTCTTTAATAAAGACACTTTTATTACTGTAAGGCTTTGTAGGCTAACACTAAGAAAATATTAATATATCATAACAGGTGACAGAAAAACTTGAAATTAGCTATGGTGTCACAGACAGATGACAGGACAGGTCAACTAGGGATCAGCTATGGTGTCACAGACAAATCATGGAACCAGCTATGATTTCACGGACAGTGAGTGGGAGAGGCAGCAGAGAAGTTAAATTTTCCATGACACTGGTTTCAATCACTGATTAGAAACTTTTAACAGTTTGTTGCCAATTGTATGATTAATGTTTAAGATGTGAACTGTAATTATATATACTGAACACAACTTTATTCGAAATGTCTATTCTGAAACTATCCGTAGTTTAGTAAACTGTAAATACGGGATATATCTTTAATGGAAATGTCTATTCTGAAAATATGCACAATGTAAAATATAAGTATAAAAACTGAATATATACTGGGAATTTCTACATACTTTACATTACAAATAACTGTACTGTATACATCATATCTTGACATTGTAAATGTCACTACTGTAAACTGTAAATTTCACTCCTAATCTATAATATGCAACTATGTAAAAATAAAAAATAAATATATTCTATTCTTTAATGTAAAAAAGTTAAAATCAACAGTATGATACAATGCAAAATTTAAACTTATAAAGTATCCCATGCTGTCAATCTTTTACATCTATAGTATTAACAATGTTGAAAAATTGAAAAATCTATATATTTCATGCAGCAAAACATAAATGTAAAAGTTTTATATGCTATGTTATTTGATATCTGAATGGTTGTTATCATTGACTGTGTGTGTGTAAAATTTTTAATAGTTTTTCACCTAAAAGTTCTTTAAAAAAATAAAATAAGACAACACTTTAATAAACCCTAATCCTTGCCTGAATTAATACTAAACCCAATAAACTTCAAACTTCTCTCAAAAAATGTTTCCCTTCTTTCTTCGTGCCTTTAAAAATCTTTGTATAACATTACCATGACATCTACTTTGTCAGAAAACAAAAAAATTAAACTAAACTCGTACACTCGTACGATTCTCGAGCCTTTATGAGTTAAGATAATTTGCAAGGAAGCTGTGACTCGTGTTGTTTGTACGTCTGCTGACGTTTAGACAAGACCACGTCACACCGGGAAATTGTGTTTTGTTCATCAAAACAGGGCCCAGTACTCACGAGGCAAGGACGCTGAAATTGACTGCACCACGCAACCCCATCTTTTTAACATTTACTTTTCAAGTCTCAGTTTTTAAGGCTTCGATGGAATTATGGCGGGTAGTCAATGATACAATTAATGAGCACGTGATAAGTTACCAGCAGACGTGAATGACAATATAAGTCGCCATTTAACTTGTATCAATGAATCATATCTTGTACTAAATGAGTGAATGAGGCGACGCCTTTTGACATGAATTTGTGAATTTCCGACAAACTTTTTTACCAAGTGGGCACATCCACACCCCCCCCCCCATTCCCCATGACCCTGGCATATGAGCACATACTAATACTACCCCTCGGCTTGTTTTCTACATCACTTCGTATTTTTGTTTTGTTTTGTTATCTTTCTTAAAATTCACGAGATGCTTTAAAAAAAAGTATAATCTATTTGCTATTGGCATTATCATCATTTAACCTGCTATTAAATCAGCCCACTTTCAAAAAAAGAAAACAAAAAAAAACAAAAATTTTTTTTTTTTTTTAAATTTAAACAATAAATAAAAAAATCTAACCACACATTAACACTAACCCTTAGTATTAGAATATCAATAACATTAACACTAACCCTTAGTATTAGAATATCAATAACATTAACACTAACCCTCACTATAGCAAAATCAATAACATTAACACTAACCCTTACTATTAGAATATCAATACCATTAACACTAGCCCTTACTATAGCAATATCAATAACATTAACATTAACCCTTAGTATAGCAATATCAATAACATTAACACTAACCCTTACTATTACAATATCAATAACATTAACCTTAACACTAGCTATAACCCTAACCCTGTGCCGACAACAAATGAAAACCACATGTCATGGCCGCCTTCTAAGTTTGGGGAACTTTTCCCGTGAGCCAGGGGCGGAGCGCTGATGAGCAATTAGAGAAGGAGATGGGTGTAGACATCCCTGTACGTCACTTACCGTGATCTGATAAGAAAACAAGGGAAACAACTGGGAAATTGAGACCAGTCAAACACACACACACTCACTCACACACTCACACACACTCACAAACACATGAATATCAAGTCTTGCCCCGACGACCTTTACACACACACACACACACACTCACAAACACACATGAATATCAAGTCTTGCCCCGACGACCTTTAAACACACACACACACACTCACAAACACACATGAATATCAAGTCTTGCACCGACGACCTTTAAACACACACACACACACACATACACACACATGACGATGGATACAGAAAGATATTGAAACCATTTTATAACTTACTGTCACACGGAGTCATTTAAACAATGTTATAACAAATTAACACGTATACACAAAGACATTTAAATAATTTTATAACATATTAACACGGATACACAGAGACATTTAAACAATGTTATAACAAATTAACACGTATACACAAAGACATTTAAATAATTTTTTAACATTAACACGGATACACAAAATACTCAATATCTAATTTTCCACTCATTCAATGACTTGGGTTCAAAGCTGAATGCGATATCTTTAATTTCAAACGACTTATTTCCCTTTTTTAAAATTTTCGTTCTTCTAGCCCGGAATTCGGGCGTGGTATGGGTTGCCTCAAGAAATCAGGAAAACTAACATTTTACCAACATTTAAAACTCCCATCAGAATGCAGGACGACAAACAAACCATAGATAAACGTAGGACGCAATATTTGTATGGTCAACTTCACATGAGCCCATTCACAGCAATAGTAACGAAAAAATATTTACAAGTTGACCCCTCCGGAAGTTACCGAGTTGTAAATAGATTCTATTAATAGATTTTTTCCCTTAGAAATGACAAGCCCCTTAGCAATTAACGCTGGGAACCAGGGTAGCTGCCAATCGCGAGGATTGTTGCTACCTAGCTACAACTCCACAACTAACCCGACCGTGGATGTCGGATACCGACACATGCTCCGTGATGGCCCAAGTTTAAAACATGACGAAAGATAAGCGCTGGGCCTATCCGTTACAGGCCGTCACTCAGACAGACAAGGAACTAGACGTTAGGTAACGCAGACCTTTGATCTCAGGAGGCACGAGAGTCGGGAATAGGGAGCAAGGAATGGGTTCAAAGCTGTCCGGCTCACACTGTAGGCTATACGTGGTAGTATCACTTTGCGCAGTTGTTTCAAGCTCGTCTCTTTTGGAGAATGATTTTTAGTTTAATACGAGAAAGCTAAATAAAATTAGAAAAAAAAAAGTTTTTTAAATATAAAACTGCTGCACATGTGATTATATGGGATTAAAAAAAAAATTAAAACCCTAAAAAAACAACTGCGGTTAGGGTTGGGTTGGTGTTATTTTTTAAAATCCCCTATATTAACGTCACCGTCTTGTCTCTCTTTACATCGTGATATCTTAGTCCCACCCGCCCACCCTCCTACGGAAAAATAAAAGTTAAAAAAATGACCTGTTTTCCGTAATGCTAGGAGCTAAAATTTTGCAACTAGACTTGTGTCACCTTACAATGCATTGTATGAAAATTTCAGAGCGATCGAATGTTACGTAATTAAACTAATAAACTTTTAGTTTATCTCTAGATCTATATAGCATGTGTAGCCGTCAGCTATGGTTGACCTCCACGATTCACTGGAGTTTACTCCAGTCCTCGGTGTCACAGGGGTCTGTCGCGCGGTGCGTATCATATTGAACATAATCAATACTTTTTGATGGGGCTGGCATGAGATAAAATGAACAGGGTTCTAAGAACTCAACGACTTGACTGGAGACAGAATGTAGATTCACAAGTTATGTCTCGTGTATAGGGGATTTATAGTCAAAATATTTGTTTTTACGATTCTTTAAAATTAAGCTATATTTATCTCAGCTCCTTTTGATAGCAGACCGATTTTGTTTACGTCATTGACCTATCAAGAGTCCAGTTTTGTCACGTGAGTCTTTCCTCCACCAATCACAAGCTATGATTACAGTTGGAAGGCAGCCTACAGTTCAACGCCTCAGTTATCAGCCTAGTTAATTTTTGTGGTGTATAAATCAATGTTTACATCCTGGTTATCATTGGACGGTCAATAATAATCAATGAAATGATTACGATGTTATAATTATGTAGTGTGCGTTTGATGTGACATTTAAGACTATACTTAATCATATATAGATATCGCTCTAAAATAATTTCAATATGATCAATATTATTTCCTTCTGGAAAAAAAAAAAAAAAAAGCTCTTGAAATATATTGATGTGTCTCCCATACAGACGTTTGAAAAGCATCAAAAATTGATTTGTTTTTCTCCGTAAACTATTCTCCATCAACTTTCATGGATTGTATAAATGAACTTTAATTCGCCTAACGCAACTAATTGAAAGATATTCAAATATTCTCACCCACATGTTTATTTTTTATCAAATGCTTGGACAATATATTATTTACAGTCTGATCGGGCTAAAAATGTCAATACCGTAGAAAAATAAAGAAATTTTTAAACAGATTTAAAATAATAATGGGGGAAAAAAGTTTGAATTTACTCACCGACACTTCCGGTCCAGAAAATGGCGACAGTTTCTTTAAATCCGTGCTATTGACATCTCGTCTCGTCTCGTTTCGCCCCGAGACTTTCAAACTTCACAGAAAGAGAAACTATTTGCTGTGTAAATACAGAACTCAGCACCGGCTTAGCCGTGGAAGTATTTCATACACCCGGGGACTTATTCCGCAATGAAATACTGAAGTCAGCTTGGAAGTTTTAAGTGAATTTCTCATGGCAGACGATAGTATTAAACGGGAACAGCAACCTGTGTCTTCACCAGACCGGCTAATATTTCATTAGCTGTGATTGGTTGCGATGAGGTCACGTGGCTGACAGAGACGAATGCCGGAAGCGAGATCCCAAGATATAATTTGAGGGTATTCCCGCCTCGGAGACTTGTATCAAACAATAGTCCTCGACGCCCGGGCGAGAGTTTGAAATATGCTTAATTAAAGAGTTGCCAATTTTATTTATGCGGCACTTCCAAGTGTGCCGCGGCCGATCCGCCTCATTGTATTTACAACCATCTTGAGATGTTTATGGACTCGCTGTGGATGGGGACCAGTCTGGGGGTTTTGCATAAGAGTAGGCAGCACCGCCGCTTGGTTCGAACAAAGATGTGTTCTTGGAGATTTATGTCTGAGAGTGAGAGCGTAACTGGTGGACGGAAAGTGATGGTGAGGCGAATCTCTCCATCGGTAAAACATAAAATCATTAAGCTTAAGGATAGCCGGGAAATGTAGGCCTAGAGATAGTGTCAGGAACATGAAGTCATTTCGTTGTGCAAGTCAATTGTTTTAAACGAGTCGTGTCACGGTGATAGTTAATTTGGTCTTTTTTTTTTTTTTGGTTGGAAATTTCACTACACTTTCTACTTAGCAGTGTTATGAACAAAAGATTATTTCTTACTTTCATTGTTTAAAAAAAAAGATTTTAGAAATTTAATTGTTGTAATTTTTGGTAAAGTATCTACATTTACACTGTGAATAATTAAAGAAATTTATTTTACGTTACGATATTTTGACCTGAGATTAAAGACCTACTACATGACATACTTAAAATATCATAGACTTACATTCAACATGACTGGCAAATTACAACACAGAATTACAACATGACATAATTACAATATGACAGCTAAATAACATGACAATTACAACATGAGAAAATTACAACATGACAGAATTACAACATTATTGATCTGAAACATGCAAGTATTGCTTCGGGTATTTATAGTTTTAACCTTATGCTAGAAAAAGAGTAACATTTTCCATGTTGTGGAATTTCCAGGTCAAATAGGGAAACTTTCCATAAAAAATTGAATCTTTCCTGTAAATCGTCAAACTTTCATGTTAAATAGTAAAACATTCCTGTCAAATTGTGATACTTTCCCTGTCAAACAGTAACACATCCCGGTCAAATTGTGATATTTTCCCTGTGAAACAGTAACACATTCCTGTCAAATTGTGATACTTTCCCTGTCAAACAGTAACACATTCCTGTCAAATTGTGATATTTTCCCTGTCAAACAGTAACACATTCCTGTCAAACTGTGATACTTTCCCTGTGAAACAGTAACACATTCCTGTCAAACTGTGATACTTTCCCTGTCAAACAGTAACACATTCCTGTCAAATTGTGATACTTTCCCTGTGAAACAGGAACACATTCCTGTCAAACTGTGATACTTTCCGTCAAAAAGTTATGTCCTAGCAAAGTAAAGTGAAGACATTTAGTACACCCTCCCATTCTCAGTTCGAGCTTTACATTTAGTCACATAAAAGACACTAAAGAAATGCGTCGAAAGATGAAAGATAATCGGGAAAGACTTTTTAAAAAAAATTCAGAAATAAAAAATACGTCACAAATATAAATGACAATCAAGAAATAAGTCACAAATATAAATGACAATCAAGAAATAAGTCACAAATATAAATGATGATCAAGAAATACGTCACAAATTTAAATGACGATCAATAAATACGTCACAAATATAAATGACGATCAAGAAATACGTCACAAATATAAATGACAATCAATAAATACGTCACAAATATAAATGATGATCAACAAATACGTCACAAATTTAAATGACGATCAAGAAATACGTCACAAATATAAATGACGATCAAGAAATACGTCACAAATATAAATGACGATCAATAAATACGTCACAAATATAAATGACGATCAAGAAATACGTCACAAATATAAATGATGATCAAGAAATACGTCACAAATATAAATGACGATCAATAAATACGTCAAAAGATAGAAGAGTATCAAGAAATACGTCACGAGATAATATGAAGCTGTTTTGTTCAGGACTGAAATGAAAATGCACGCGTATAGCATGACGTCACAATCAAAGTGGAGGAAGCAGACCAAGGGGAGGTTACTTTGACGGATTTTGTTCCGATCGAATCGTTGAAGCATTTCGATTTAAGGTGATCTACGGTCGACAACTCCGGGCTGTCATGCTAATCGGATTATCTCAGAGAGACGCCTTTCTGGTGGCGTGCCTCGGACCGTCCTTTAGACTTTAGTTTAAGTAACTGGATTGTTTCACACTAGGAGTGATGCGCACATGAGTTCATGATTGGAAATCCCCAAAACTGGTGCGCACATGAGTTCATGATTGAAAGTCACTAAAATTGGTGCGCACATGAGTTCATGATTGAAAGTAACCAAAATTGGTGCGCACTTGCGTTCATGCATGGAAGTCACCAAAATTGGTGCGCACATGAGTTCATGATTGAAAGTCACCAAAATTGGTGCGCTCATGAGTTCATGATTGAAAGTCACCAAAATTGGTGCGCACATGAGTTGATGATTGAAAGTCACCAAAATTGGTGCGCACAACATTTCATATATAAGATTTCACAAAATTTATGTGTTCAGCTATCTTGCTTGATAAATGAATGAAGCATTTTACATCTTTAGAGTTTAATTTTTTGTAATAACACTTCGTAGTTGATTCCGATCAATTTATTTACCATAAAATGATTTTCTCAGTGGTGTTGACAAAATGTGGGCCTAGTTTGACATTACAAGTAGCAAACCAGATGACATAACAGCACTGATATGTCATATTGATATGTCATATTTCAAATGACATATAATTTCAGATACATTATCATTTATATGACATACCGTTTTAAATAACAACAGTTCTTGCATTGTTCGGCTACAAATTAGACACTTGGTCTTATATTAGATATAGAGACGCTCCTTCTTTGCTGAAGATAATTGCGTCCACAGGCCATGATGGGTGAGCTGTTAGCAAGTGATGCAGTGTCCATATTACCCAGCTGCCTAACTAACATTCGGAGCTGGGTGGACTCAGGGACGCCTTAGCCCCGGGAACAAATCTTTGCCTTCGCGTAAATTCGAACCCGTGACAATCGGTACTCTAGTCGAGCAAGCTGCCACTCGACCACCATGTCAAGTTACCAGAACAATGACCTTATGATAGCTTCCAATCAATGATCATTATTCCATTAGAGACTATGACTACATATCGATATTAGCAACAAAAGAAATCTTGGAATCAATGTCAACTTTTTAAGATAAGTAAATCGGGTCAAGTTAGTTTGTATGTTCAATAGTTTTAATTTCATTAATATTCTTGCTCTTCCAACATTTATGCGTTATTTCTACAAAAGTTAAAAGTATTATTCAGAGTGTATATTTTATTGTAAAGACCTGTTCCTACGACGTAACTCATTTTTTTTCTTTAAAAACAATATCTTTAGTTTTCAATTATTTATTCTTCTTGTCGGTTTGATTTTTCTTTTCACTTTGGTTTAGACATTAATTAACTCAAATGTTATTTAAAGTCCCTCCTGTGTATTTAAAGACTACCTCTGCCATCAACAACGAATATAACAAGCCGTTGTGTTCAAAACTTTAAATGTATTTGCGTAGCACTACCATCAACAACATATGAAACGAACGACTGTTTAAATGTATTTGTGTAGCACTGCCATCAAAAAAACAACAACTGTTTAAATGTATTTGTGTAGCACTACCATCAACAACAAACAAAACAAACAATTGTTTAAATGTCTTTGTGTAAAACTAGCCATCAACAACAAAGCAACTAGCAGCCAAGTGTTTCGCGTCTATTCTTTGTATAGTCCTATAGTGTAGTATCAGACGAAGACCCATGCCATTGATGCCGACATGAGAGAGAGCATGGACATTTGAGCCTCGTTACATGTCAACAAATGTCTTTCATCAGACCAATGCCTGGCCGAGCGTGTCAGTCACGTGAAAGTCACGTGCACGGGGTTATTAGACATGGAACGAGCCTGGGAATGTGAGTAGGTAGGGGAAAACTGGGGAACACAACGTCACGAGGAACTGAGGGAACTAGAGGAATTATGGGAGTGGGGGATTGGAATGGGGGAATAAAGGAAAGTGTTCGAAGTTATTTAGGGAACTAAAGGAATTTTGGGAGTGAAGTATATTTATAAATATAAAAGCCCCAGGTCACTCATTCAGCAAAGCTATGAGACATAATCAGCATATTTATTTTAAAATTGAAAATATAGATGTAAAATCATAATCATTTTGGTTTCAAGATTATTAGAGCGTGTGTTGTTTCTCGCAGTTAAATATAAAATGGCGTCATTGTTTGAGCTTATATTTTAATTTTGGAAAAGTGAAGGATGTAAAAAGGGCTGTTAATAGTTAGGTTGACTTTAACCTTTTTGCACTTTGACCTCTCTAGTGAGTTGATAAGTCTGTGCTAAACGATTGTGTTGACGATGATAGCGAGCATTCATTCTTTTTATTGAACTCTTTACATGTCGGACACACTGTTTCGAACGTATGCAATAACATTCACGTAAGTTACTTGGGGTTTTGAAAAAAGCGGGCGCTTTTGGCGCCCCAGAAGAACCTAGCTTGGAAATAACGTATTACGGGACCAACGAGATTACAGTTATTTGTATTTACAGGAAACGTGGGATTGTGGTAGTAAAGGGAATATGAAAGTAATGGGAAATCTGAAAGGAAATGACCAGTGACAGAACTGTTAGAAAAGAGAGGTATAAGACAGTGCTCCAAAATTTGTTGGAAACCTGCTATAAAATCGTGATTGAAAGTATTTTGTTAATGGGGAGAGATTGTATAAGTGAGGATTGTCGTTATTGGGTGATATGATTGAGTTAACGGGAAGTAATAATGTTTTTAATTATCTTATAGCAATTTCCATCAATGACAGTCTCTCTGCTGCTAGGCAATGAGTCTCTGGTCAGTCCATCTTGAGCTGGACATTAGCAATGGTCAGGAGTCTACAGGACACTTATTCAGTTTACGCCAAATTGACAAATGCCACGTGATAAGACTCCTTTGAAAATGTTGAATTCTGACCAGTAAACACAAAGTTTTTAAGACTTTGGCATTATCTCATGTATTATTATAACCTTATCAAAGTAGGTCTACTAATCTTACCCTTAGCCTGAAATAAAACGGTCTTTATATAAACTAACTCATTATCGTATAATTTTCGTCATTATCAATTTTAAGCTTCCATAAAAAAAAAAAGATAAAAAGTAAAAAAATGCCAAGTTTATTTTGTCATTATATGTTGTTGTGTGTTCTTTATTGCCCATTGATTTATCTGAGTCGGATAAGCTTGTGTAAAAGTTTTAAAAAAATTAATCAACTGTTAATTATCAATGACATTTTTTTGGGGGGGGGGGGGGGGGGGGGGGCNGGGGGGGCGAGGCGATGTGGCCATTTTTGTTTTTGCAATACAATAAAAATCTTTATGAAATATGGGAGAAGCTCTTTAAAAACATTGATTAATGTTTTTTACTATTTCCAGCCATAAATTGTCCAACTCAAATGAGAATCTTTGCATTACAGATAAATATCTTATTTCCTAAATTATTCAAGTTTCATCTACAGATATCATCTCATACACTGGAATAGTTAAAAATGATTTATGCCCTTAAAAAAATAATTTTGGCCTTAAATCAAAGGTCCGTAACTCCAATTTCCATTTCTTCTAGCGTTGTATATAATGTAGATAAAAACACCATTTATTATTCCACAAATTTGAATGATTAAACTACTCACCGCAAACCCTGGAGATGACGTCAAGACACCGAGAAATCCCTTTAAAACACTAGTTGACGTCACGGCCTGATACCGGAGACAACTCTGGAAAAAGTATATCAGAGGTAATCTCCCGCTATGAGCGCCATCTTGGCCATTTACAGATTTGATAAATTGTGACAAATGGAAACTGCGGCCATTTAGGATAAAACTCGTGAGATAGATTGAACTGTTCCTCCAACAGAGACGTGATAGCACGCGACCGCTGCTGAGGTGTGGCTCGCAACACTCACGACCAACGATACATTAATAAATAGCTGCACGGACATATTCTTTACGGCTCATTATCTCCTGGAAAAAAAATATATCCGTTTGTGGAAGCGAGAACCGCCTGATGGCTCACCTTTAAAACAAATGGTTTGTTTACCGCCCCACTCCTTTACTCTCCTCCTGCCCCCCCCACCCACCCACCCATTTCTGACAACTTCACTTACAAACTTTTTTTTAAAGAGAACTAAAACTATCTGGAGTTTTCCCACCCCAAATCAAGATTCCAGCCAATCGGAGGTGTTGGTTTCTGGCAGAAGTGAGAAGTTCTTCGCCAAGAGTTGTCTGTACTTCAAGGTGGTGACGTATTGGGAGAGGAGAACGATTCAGCGGTTCTCAAGAGAAGCTGATTGGAAGGATAGGCGCTGACTGTGAGAATAGCATGAGTAAACTATGGCGTAATCAGCTTCACACTAAATTCATGCACTCATGTCCTGGATTATGTCCCTTAGTGTTCACATAAGATGTTTTCCCAACACTATTGAGCTGGTTACAAGAAGCGCCGCAAGATTTCTGCTTTGGTATGTGACATTCCATGGCCAGACTGGCGCGTTATGCCTAATACGTTACGGGAATCTGTGTTACTGCATAGTATAATACATAATATAAGGTTATAAATAATAGTCCATTATAATTTATTAAAACTACGAATGGATACATAACTATTATGAAAACTACAGAGATAATAACATATCTTAATAATTTATAAAAGTTTTTATGAGATTTATTTTTAAAAGTTAAGAAAGTATGTAGTGTATTTATATGTGTATATCTGTCCTTTTCGGCTTACTACGCCATTTACACGATCATCGTGAAACTTTGAGAGATTGTGCTATACGCTCTCGAAATGGCAATTATTATGGCAATTGCGCAATAGTTTACAGCATTTCTTGGAAAATCCTAAAACCCGAAAAATATCAGTTTTCTGTCAATTTCTCGCCAACCACAACATATACGGGTTGAAACAAACGCCAAACAATAGCTAATAATATTTAGAACAATGTTGGAGAAGGAATTTTTAAAAAATCTCTTTTCGTTCGACGCACCTAATTTTAGCAGCAATTTGTAGACTTTGTTGAGAAGAATTGCTCTGTTTAGTTTCATAATTATTGTTTTGAAATGACTTGTAATTTCATCGAGAATAATAGTGGGTTTTCGGCTTTGTGAATGCAATAAATAATTTTTTAGGAATCAAATATTTATGTGGAGCTTTCGTTTTAAGTTTCGTTTCTTTAAGTGACTTCACAGTTCCTAAACACCCCCCCCCCTCACCTATTT
>MUZC01002196.1:361739-398224 GCA_002072015.1 Radix auricularia
CAAAAGTGTGATAACTTCCCCCCCCCCCCCCGCACATTTTTTCAACACAAGCGATGCATACGGCATTTAGATCTATTTGTGTGTTCTACATAACTATTTTTAAAATATAATTACATCTGCATTTTTGCATCACTTATGACATCTTCCTTATAACTATTATTGGCAATATTATTATTATATTTTACAGTTAATTTTTGTTTGTTTGTTTTGTGGGCTTCTTTGACCTATATTCAAATAGTTTAAGCGTTATCTACTCTGTAAATGATTGGATTTTCACTATACATGGTATATCAAAGGTTGATAGCTCACATTAAAATAATAAGTTCAATAAGTTTAATTGAAAGCCTAATGTCCGTTCCTTCTGGACACTACGAGGTTCGATGTTATTCATCATTCTATTTTATACGGTCTTGACTAATACTATGACGAGCCTGTTCAATGACGTCCCCCCGTCTAGGAGTAACATGCAGTAGTGATTAGTAGGAGTGACACACTTCAAGATGGGAACACATTACTGAATAATTTCAGAAACACTGCACCAAAAATAACTCGTTTTGAACGTCCGTGTAAATTTATTCAGTACGTAAATGAGATTTAATATTTCTCCGCTAGTGATTGGCTGTAGGACTTTAAGGGACCAATCGCTATCGATATCCGGACAGACAACTGCATTTTATTGTATACGAGCAACGAAGCCCGCCCGAGGACTTTCCGCCGTCGTTTCGGTGGCATGTTGTCTTGGAGTAAAAATAGTGATTAGCAGGAGTGACACACTTCAAGATGTGAACACAGTAACTGAATAATGAAAAAGATACTGCACCAAAAATAACTCATTTTAAACGTTTTTGACATAAAGTTTATTTTTAAAAAAAATAAAAAATGTTGGGTCCAGGGGCCCATAATGTCATTTTATTCTTTTACAAGATATTAAAAAAAAAGAATGTTTAAACATTGGTTACTGGGTTAATGTATTTATCTCGACCAAACTTATAAAGAAAAGTCGGATGGTCAATAATAAAATATTATATGGCATTTAGTTCCTTAGTTCCATTTCTTCAGGGCCGGGTCATGACCTTAATCTTTTTTTTTTATTTCTCCCAATTTTTAAGACCTAATCTACATTTTGATATTAAAATTTCTTGACAAATATGACAATTTTCTCCATCATGATCCAGATAGAAATCGTCAAGAATTTTACATCATTCTCAGGTTGTGTACGGGGGCCCTAAAACGATTTTCTCTTTTAAAAGGCATCATAAAGATTAATTTAAACATTAGCTACCGGAACAATTCATCCCATCGACATGTAACTTTTGTAAGTTGTTAAAAATGCACCCGAGAAAACTTTTTTCCATTTTTAAAAAAGTTAGCCATGATAGGGGGACGGGGTCTAAATATTTTTTCGTAAATTTTTAAGTTTCTATTGGTTGTTAAACTTTTCATGATGTTGACAAAATACTAATAAATATATCCATCATGACTATAAGTGAAATGAAGAATTGTTTAGAATTTTACTCATTACACCGATTTCACTCGGGGGCCTTTAATGTCTTTTTAAAAAACCTTTTATATGCTATATGAATATTTTTTTAAATTATCCGAACACTATGAAACTTTGTTTAGTTGTTTAAAATATAAAATACACAAACTAATTGTGCAAGAAGGCAATAAATTTGAGCTCTATTTATGGACTAATACTACAGTAGACGTTTCGGCTAATGGCTTCATCAATACAATAACATGAAATATGTACATACATTAATCTTAAAACATTTAAAAAATATTACTACTCATTGGTTTCTTTGACATTCCTTTATAATGAAATCGCAATGCGCGACGGGTCAGCTATTATATTAATATATGAATTACCAATCATATTTAAAAGCTATATACAGCTTGTAACCTCTCGTAACTATTTTAATTCGTTTCAGAGTCTTACTTTTAAACGAAACACTCGTTACACGAAACAATTTTTCCCATGGAAATCAATGTCAAATACTAAAATCCGATCGATGCTGAAAAAAATCAATTAATAAAAAAAAGAAACATTTATTTTAAAAAATTACTTATGAATTGTTAAAGATTGAAACAACTAGAGTACAATTTAGATTTGAAAAAAAAAACGTAAATAAAAATATGAATTTATGACAAATAATGATTCCCTTTTAACTAAAAAAAAACTGCCCAAAGACATTTAATTTGTTTTTGCCGACGCTTCAAAATTTGACGAAAGTGTGTCGTGACTTTTTCGTACACATTCTTGCCACTCCATTTGAAGCGTCCGTCTTCCTAATTGTTCTTGAGAATAATGCAGATCGTTGATGTTTGCCGATCGTTGATGTTGGCCGATAGTAGTTGCACGCTAGATTAACCACCTTGTTCTCGCCTTTCAATGGTTTTGCGTTTCATTTCAAAAGTTTTTCTATCTTATGATTGTCTTCTTGTTGTTTATTTTTCGAAGACATCCGAGCACAGAATATTACACTTTGCACATAAAAAATTGCGAATACTGTCTGAATGCAAAATTTGTAAAAACGGTTGATGACACACGAAAACAATACGGGTAGATGATGCTCGTTAAAACCTTGGCTGGTAGTTCATCTAGGAGAAGGAAACTCCGAATACAAATCCTCCGCTGCCTTGCGGCTATACCTGCCTTGCGGGAAAGGCTAAGGGAGTAAACCCTGAAAGAAAATCAGGAATTGGAGCACCTACAGGCGGTCTATACATAAGACTTATGTACATACCGGCAGCTCCTGCGACGCCAATGGCAGCCAAGCTGCATCGACGCAAGTCGTTCCCTTGGTTACACCATTGACGTGGAGAGGGGGGATATGCTGTATGGGCAGCAGCTAATTCTCCATAATACCCGCCCAGGCTTGCATCACCTCTGGAGAGGACACTCCAGCGTCGCCGCAAGGTGTCGACAAAACACGGGAAGCAGCAGTTACCGGTTATAAGCCAAAGCTCAATTGACGTAGAGCTAGGCGCCAGGGGCTGCTTCCGACGGTGGGAGAGACTACCAATGTCTCACTGGACAGCTACCGCCCGCCTCAAACTGGGCAGCCCCCAGTCAAATAGGTGCTATCCCGTCATGGCCTGCCTTCTCCACTGGGTGCGTGGAGATTAGAGTACCACTCAACAAGTGGGCCACTAAGCCCTGCACCAAGAAATACAAAAAAGAAAAAGAAGACCCCAGCTCTTCGAATCGCTAGCTGGAACGTGAGGACTATGTGTCCCGGCATCACTGATGATCTGCAGTCCATAAACGACACACGGAAGACAGGAATAATCGATAGAGAACTTAAAAGGCTAAAGATTGACATAGCATGCCTTCAGGAGACCAGGCTCCCAGACAACGGTTCACTCAAAGAGGCCAATTACACCTTCTTCTGGCAAGGCAGACCGAAAGACGAACCTAGACAGCATGGTGTGGGTTTCGCTGTTAAAAACACTCTTCTACCATCCATTGAACCACCGTCATCAGGCACGGAGAGGATCCTCACTCTAAGACTCAGAACAACTGCGGGCCCAGCAAACATTCTTAGTGTGTATGCCCCAACACTCTATTCAACTCCGGAAGAGAAGGACCAGTTCTATGGAGCGTTAGACCAGGCAATAGCCGGCATCCACAAAGACGAGGCAATCTATCTCCTAGGAGATTTCAATGCTAGAGTGGGGAGCGACCACGAAGCCTGGCCCACCTGCCTTGGACTATTTGGAAGAGGAAAGTTAAATGAAAATGGACAAAGGCTTCTGGAATTGTGCTGCTCACGAGGCTTGTGTGTGACCAACACTTTCTTCAAGTGCAAGGATATACATCAAGTATCTTGGAGACACCCTCGATCCCACCAATGGCACCAGCTGGACCTCATTATCACCAGGCGTGCACAACTAGCTAGCGTCCTACTCACTCGCAGCTATCACAGTGCCGACTGTGACACGGATCATTCCCTTGTCGCCAGCAAAGTACGAATAATGAGGAAAAACTCGTACCACACAAAGAAAAAGGCAATGCGCGGCATCAATACCTCCTGCATGAAAGACCCTGCGATAGCGCAGCTGTTCAAAGACAAGGTGAAGGAAAGTCTCTCAAAGATGTCCCCATGCGTCACCATTGACTCCAAATGGACGCAACTGAGAGACACAATCTATACATCCGCAATACAAGCCTTTGGCAAAAAATCTCACAAAAACACGGACTGGTTTGATGAACATTGGGACGAGATGAAACCCGTCACTGAAGCAAAAAGGAAAGCTCTTATGGCTTACAAGGAAAAGCCTACACCTGACAATTTGCATGCTTTAAAAACAGCTAAGTCACTTGCCCAAAAGGTTGCACGTAAATGTGTCAATACCTACTGGCTTAAGCTCTGTTCCAGTATACAATCAGCTGCAGACATGGGCAATGCAAAAGTCATGTACGAAAACATCAAAAAGGCAACGGGCCCCTTGACGTCAAAAGCTGCTCCCCTAAAGTCCAAAAATGGAGAAATTATTCAAGACCAGGCAGCACAGCTAAAACGGTGGGTTGAGCATTATCTGGAATTGTATTCAACAGTTACCACAGTCTCCAGCACCGCTCTAGATGACATCCCAGATATGCCACTCATGGAAGAACTTGATGTCGTGCCCACACAGGAAGAGCTGAGCAAAGCAATTGACAGTCTAGCTTGTGGAAAAGCGCCTGGGAATGATGGAATACCACCAGAGGTTCTAAAGAGTGGCAAGACAGCTTTACTCCAACCATTGCACGAGATTCTGTCCCTCTGCTGGGAACAGGGCTACATCCCCCAAGACCTAAAGGATGCAAATATAGTGACACTATATAAAAACAAAGGTGATAGGAGTGATTGCAATAATTATCGCGGCATTTCACTCCTTAGTATTGTAGGAAAGACCTTTGCCCGCGTTATACTAAAACGTTTACAAAGCCTAGCATCCCGCGTCTATCCAGAATCTCAGTGTGGTTTCCGGTCCGGTCGGTCTACCATAGACATGGTGTTCTCCATACGACAGCTCCAGGAAAAATGCAGAGAGCAGCAGATGCCACTATACATTGCATTTGTGGACCTTACAAAAGCCTTCGACTTAGTCAGTCGCAACGGGCTATTCCAAATACTGGCAAAAATTGGATGTCCCCCTCACCTACTTGCCATCATCAGACAGTTCCATGAAAATATGCTTGGCACAGTACAGTTCGATGGAGCTAAGTCAGAGGCCTTCCCTGTCAGCAGCGGAGTTAAACAAGGTTGTGTACTCGCACCAACACTCTTCGCAATATTCTTCTCTGTACTTCTTCGATACGCATTCAAGGATAGCAGTGAGGGAATCTGGTTACATACCAGAGCTGATGGAGGACTTTTCAACACTGCCCGCCTCCGAGCCAAGACCAAAACGACGGATGTCCTAATTCGAGAGCTACTATTTGCGGATGATGCGGCACTAACAGCACATACAGAATCTGGTTTGCAACAACTCGTGTCAAGCTTCTCCAATGCCTGCAAAGAATTTGGTCTGCAAATCAGCTTGAAAAAGACAAACATCATGGCCCAAGACACTCGACCTCCTCCTACCATAAATATCGATAATGAAAACTTGGAGGTTGTGGACAGCTTCACCTACTTGGGATCCAAGGTCTCCAATACACTGTCCATTGAAGAAGAAATAAACAGCAGAATTGGCAAGGCAGCCGCAACAATGGCTAAACTAAATAAGCGGGTCTGGCAAAACACCAAGCTAACGGAGAAAACCAAACTGTGCGTCTATCGAGCCTGTGTCATCAGTACACTACTATATGGGAGCGAGACATGGACCACTTATACATCACAAGAGCGTAAGCTTAACAGCTTCCATTTGAGATGCTTGCGCCACATCCTTGGTATTAAATGGCAAGAAAAAGTGCCTAATAGTGAGGTACTAACGCGTGCCAATACCCAAAGCATGTTCTCAATTCTTAGTGAAAGACGCCTGAGGTGGCTAGGACATGTCAAAAGAATGAGCCCCGGCCGCATCCCGAAGGATCTCCTATATGGTGAACTTGCTTCAGGAAAGAGGAAAACAGGTCGCCCACGCTTGCGATTTAAAGATGTCTGTCAAAGGGACATGAAAGCAGCCAAAATACATACAAGTGACTGGGAGTGTAAGGCAGAAGACCGATCTACGTGGCGCACAGTTGTCAAAGAGGGCGTCATAGTAGCCGAGGAGCGAAGAATGGAGGAGGCTGCAGACAGAAGAGCTAGGAGAAAGGCCAAAACATTTGGAAGCACAGAACTCGTGTGTAAAAACTGTGGCAAAGACTGTCACTCAAGGATAGGACTGCACAGTCACTCGAGGAAATGCAACCCAACCCAACGGTGATGCACCATCGTCTCGCGAGACGGAAGGATGCCGGATAATAGATTGAGTGCTTAACGCAGAATAATACATCGGGGCGGAAGTGCCGACTCAAAAATGAATTTCCAGGAAAAGTGGTTTTCCCTTTCTGCGTTACTCGTTATGCAAATCTTTTATCGTTAATAAAACAACTATGAAAAAATTTGACCGGTATGCGAATTATTCGTTATGAGATTTGCTCGTAATGAGAGGTTTGACTGTATATATATATATATAATTTATGGTCCTGTTATCTTTCAGCTTTCTGGACTTTGTGGAAACCATCTAACAGCCACCAAGCAGAAAGGGTGACTGTCCACGTTGGTCTGAAAGAGTTGCGCCCATGTCTAGCTTAGAGAAAGTTTCTTCTGACCGACTTTGTCTTCAGCAGCTCTTGTCTCTCGCTTGTGCCTTGAGTCGATCCTCGCTGGAGGCAAAAGACGTTAAGTATCATTTTGGAAACATTAAGCTGCATCCTAGCACGTTGTAGTAAAGTAATCCTACAACTTATCCTGGCACGTTGTGGTAAAGTAGTCCTGCAAGTCATCTTGGCACGTTGCAGTAAAGTAATCCTACAAGTCATCCTGGCACATTGCAGTAAAGTAGTCCTACAACTTATCCTGGCACGTTGTGGTAAAGTAGTCTTGGCACGTTGCAGTAAAATAATCCTACAACTTATCCTGGCACATTGCAGTAAAGTAGTCCTACAACTTCTCCTGGCACGTCCAGGTGCCACAGCTTGGCGGGACCAATCCATTGTTAAGAGAAGGTGCAGATCAGCCCCAAGCCGATCACCCGATGACCCAGCTGCTGGGGGTATGATCGTTGTTAAAGGACCACTTCCGTGAGAAATGGCTCTAGGGCTGGACATCCGGAGACACGGACAGAAGCGTTCACCAGTTCATTCCGCACCCGAGAAAAGGCGATTCATGGTGGAAACTACCTGTTAGGATGACCCGTCAAAATGGCCCCGGTCAAAATGGCCCCGGTCAAAATGGCCCCGGTCAAAATGGCCTCTGTAGAAACGCCCCGGTCAAATCAACCCCGGACTAAACGGTCCCTGTCAAAATGGCCCCCCAAAATCTATCCTGGTCTAAGTTGCCCCAAAATATTGGCCCCGGTCAAAACGTCCCTAGACAAAGTGTTTACATTTTTTAACAAAAAATAAAATAAAATAAAATAAAAAAAACAACAACAAAAACAACAACAAAAAAACCCCTTTTATTTTGCATTTTAACCTTTGTTAAGCTTTTTGATCTATTATGAAAATTGTCAAATTGTACAATTATTTCTTGTGACAAAAAAATGTGATTTGTTACCATATAGAGCAGTGGCGTCACTTGGGGTGCGGTGGGGCTGGCCGCCCATGGGGACACCACAGGGGTGTGACACCAAAAATTAAAATTCTGTATAATCCCGTTATTTTGCACTGGAAAACTCGGAGGAGTTCTATGGGTTAAAACGTGAGGGGGTGACACCATGAGCTACCGCCCCTGTTGACACCAACCCTAGTGACGCCTCTGATATAGAGTAAACTGTTACTATATTGTTTCTGTAAAACTAACTCTGAATCAATGTGTAAAAATAATAATGTAATATTTGAGGTGTTTTTTTCATTAACATCTTTAAGTCCAGGGCCGATTTGTCTGGGGCCGTTTTAACAGGGGCCGTTTTCTCGGTGAACCACCTCGTAGCGATAAGAAATGAATTACCAAGATGAGGACTGAACACTGTACACTGTCCCATACGGAGTTACTTGTATGGGTTTGACACGGGAAGGGATATCAGGCAGTCGAGTTTGTGGCTACTCGGAGGCGACTGTGAACATCTGTTGACCAAAACCCCCACGCAGGTAGGTATTGGGACGTTTTGGTACCAAGAACTTCGGAAGGACATCTTTTCTGCGATGCCCACTTCATGAGGTGAGGCTTGCCAGTAAAACAATGAGCCGTGTAATAAAGAGTGTGAGCCCGACCCAAAGAGTGTGAGCTTGACCCCAAAGAGTGTGAGCTTGACCCCAAAGAGTGTGAGCCCGACCCAAAAGAGTGTGAGCTCGACCCCAAAGAGTGTGAGCTTGACCCCAAAGAGTGTGAGCTCGACCCCAAAGAGTGTGAGCTTGACCCCAAAGAGTGTGAGCTCGACTCCAAAGAGTGTGAGCTTGACCCCAAAGAGTGTGAGCTTGACCCCAAAGAGTGTGAGCTTGACCCCAAAGAGTGTGAGCACGACTCCATATAGTGTGAGCTCGACCCCAAAGAGTGTGAGCGCGACTCCAAAGAGTGTGAGCTTGACCCCAAAGAGTGTGAGCGGGAATCCAAAGAGTGTGAGCTTGACCTCAAAGAGTGTGAGCTCGACTCCAAAGAGTGTGAGCTCGACTCCAAAGAGTGTGACCTCGACCCCAAGAGTGTGACCTCGACCCCAAGAGTGTGACCTCGACCGCAAAGAGTGTGACCTCGACCCCAAAGAGTGTGAGCTTGACCTCAAAAAGTGTGAGCTTGACCCTAAAGAGTGTGAAATCGATCCCAAAGAATGTGACCTCGACCCCAAAGAGTGTGAGCTTGACCCCAAAGAGTGTGAGCGCGACTCAAAAGAGTGTGAGCTTGACCTCAAAGAGTGTGAGCTTGACCTCAAAGAGTGTGAGGTCGATCCCAAAGAGTGTGAGCTCGACCCCAAAGAGTGTAACCTCGACCCAAAAGAGTGTGACCTCGACCCCAAAAAGTGTGAGCTCGACCCCAAAAAGTGTGAGCTCGACCCCAAAGAGTGTGACCTCGACCCCAAAGAGTGTGACCTTGACCCCAAAAAGTGTGAGCTCGACCCCAAAGAGTGTGACCTCGACCCCAAAGAGTGTGACCTCGACCCAAAAATAGAATGTCACGTGGAGATATAACTTGACTTCATAAAGTCAGTTTTGTTTAGTTGTGGTACAACTTGACTGAATTTAGAAAATATTTTACACTTAAAGAAAGGTTTATGGGAGCTGGAACCGTTAAAAAATGAATAAACTTACAATAATTTATTTTTTAAAATATTAAATTTTAAGAATCACTAAATGCAAATCTTAGATTTCAAAAGTAACTTAACCTAAAAAAGAAGGGAAAAGAAAAAATCCTTTAATAATTAGATTTAACAAATTGTCAAAATAAGTATCTATGAGTGACTTGGCACTCTATGTAAATCGATGTATGGCCCTAAAAAACATTTATAACGATGTAGTACCATTATGAAAATGTTTCTGAAATCTCACTTATTTTAATAGACGTAATCTTTTCAAAGATTTCTGTAATCTCATGTGTTTCAAGCTACCCGAACATTTCTATGATGATCTGAAGTCTCAAATTGTTTCTTGATACCCGAACATTTCTATGATGATCTGAAGTCTCACTTTGTTTCTTGCCACCCGAACATTTCTATGATGAACTGAATTCTCACTTTGTTTCTTGCCACCCGAACATTTCTATGATGAACTGAAGTCCCAAATTGTTTCTTGCTACCCGAACATTTCTATGATGAACTGAAGTCCCAAATTGTTTCTTGCCACCCGAACATTTCTATGATGAACTGAAGTCCCAAATTGTTTCTTGCCACCCGAACATTTCTATGATGAACTGAAGTCTCACTTTGTTTCAGGCTACCCGAACATTTCTATGATGATCTGAAGTCTCACTTTGTTTCAGGCTACCCGAACATTTCTATGATGATCTGAAGTCTCACTTTCTAACGACTGTTACTGAGATTTTTTATTCTCATCTTGTTTCTAACGATTATTAAATAAACTATTTTAGAATCTGTCTTTATTTTACAAATCATTTTTGTCAATGAACCGAGACCAAAATAACGACGGGGATTTGGTTGAAATATTTCAGCAGGCGTACAGCGCGATGCGGCGCCCCTCACCCTCACCCCGCCTCCATGTCAACAGCTGCAACGGCGGAACTCTTGTGTCAGAGAGTACAATTAAAACTGACGGCGCGCGCATGCGGTCTGCCCGGCCAACTGTATTGGACGCGACGAGGCCCTATAAATTGTTAGCGTTGAAATACTTATTTGGGAGAGCTACGGTAATGACATGAATAAAAATGAGCCCGCTGACGGTCTCAAGGAGAGAAAAACGGGGGCAAGGGGAGCCTCAACTCACTTGACGTGTGTTGTCATGGAAACTGAACGCGTTGAATTGGTTGTAGGAGGGGAGGTAACTCCGAGGGAGAAAAAAAAAGAAACGTGATTTAAACTATGTTTGTAAGTGTGAGGCAAGAGTTGTCCCGTGATGGAGTGGGGGGACGGCGCTTAGGCCAGTCGAGTGTTTCCTTAAAACAAAACCACGTGGCGGGCTTTTCAAATATCGTTGGAAGCTATCACTTGACTTAGCTTTATAACCCATCCCATTGCCCATAGATTGAAGAGCTATGATTTAGACTGGTAAAACATTGTTTAGATTTGAAAGCTATGAGTCAATGGGCCGGTAAACCATTTCATAGTTTGGAAGGCCAGTGTTCAGATCGGTCAAGAACTAATTGCATGGTTTAGTTAAGGCAATGCAATGAATACTAATTAATTATGACTGCAACAGTCGAAGATAGAACAAACGAAACAATAAAGATGATTACTTAACCAGATTTAACTAGAATACTTTTTTTTAAAGAAAGTAACAATATTTTCTAATATACATGTACATACATTTGACTCATGAACTTAATAGAAGTTTTTAAAAATACGTTGACTCAACAGGCAGAGTTTAGAAGTAAATAGCAACATTTTAAAACAGTGAATGTTAAAAAATATGATAAGATTGTTTATTTCATTTTATTATTATTAGTAGTATTATTATTAGTATTACATTTATTATTATTATTATTATTATTATTATTAATTACATTTATTATTATTATTATTTGTTCTTGTTGAAATGGAGCACTCGGCAATTAACAATTATTTTTCTCTTGATTTCACAGATGGAAAATTGAAAAGCGCCAACACAAAGACCTATTCTGACCGCTGGGTTGTCCAGCCCAGGGAACGACCCAACGTCATTGCTAGCACGGGTTCTCTGGACAAATTGATTTCACTCGATCTGTTGGCCATCATCAATTTAAATAAAAACTTAAAGAAAAAAAATTCTTTCCGACTTCTGACCTTGACATTGTCTGTCCAAGTCAGAGGTTCTCCTAATGACGGCCCTCGCCCCCACTCCATTGGGGTCAGGAAACTGAACACACCCCGCGCACCCGACCCTTCAATTATGTCATCCCGTGTTCAGCTGCAATGAAAAGGTAACTCGTCCAGTACAGATGTTGAGGCTAATCTCCCTTCCATTACAATTTGAGACCGACCTTAAGTTTCGCGGATCCTGTCCAAGGTTTTTACAGTTCCCTCCCATGTAAACAGATAGCGTAATACGGGCTAGCACGTAATTAAGCAGATTTCCCTTATAATTTGCTGGGGGGGGGGAATCGGAAGAGGGGTGAGGGGGTGGATACAGGAAGGGAATTCAAGAAATTAGTGAGTGAAAGGTAATCAAAGGTAATCGAAGGTAATCTCAGGTGAGCGGTTTCAAGAAACAGAGGCGTTACCGAAATAGAGTTGTGCTTTGTCGGTGGTCCGATGTAAGGGCAGGGGCGGGTCTTACATGGTAACTTGGACAATGATCAAATCAAATAGATACCATCGATGAGGATTTATGGGCACCGAAGGTCTTGATAGACTTGAGTTGTCAGTCCTTGCTGGGTGACACAAAGACTGCCAAAGACCTTTACTAAGAGTGTCTGTCACAACCATAGACCTATATACCAAGTGTGTCTGTCACAACCAAAGACCTTTACTAAAAGTATCTGTAACAACCAAAGACCTATACTTATACCTATGAAACAGACTTAGAGCTAAAGATCTAAAAAATTCACTTAGATAAAGGTCTATTAAACAGAGCTAAAGATTAATAATATACATTATACTTATAGCTTAAGCTCTATAAAATAGCTTAAGAGTTAAGATCTATAAAAATAGACTCAGAGCTAAGGATAATTAAAAGAAACTTAAAGCTAAAAATCTATCAAATAGATTCAGAACTATAGATCATTTGAGCTGAAGCTCTATAAAATACACTTGGCTAAAGATCTTTAAAAGTGACTAGCTAACGATCTATAAATTAGACTTAGACAAAGATCTATAATAAAAAAGACTTTTCCTAACATAAACGTACCGTTAATTATTGATTTTGACCGCTAATGTAATTAAACGACCAGACATATCCTCTACTAAAGCTAATAATCCTGTTTTTACCCCTTCTTCTTCCGGGCAATTTTATGCAAGTCCAGAAAACACTGGAAACAGATCCTGGATCTCATTGTTTTCCCAGACTCGCGGCGCGATCGTGATGTATCATTACTGGACCGGGAGGGGAGGGGGCGTCACAGGGAGAGGTATTCATTTCAGGTTATAATGGAAAAATCGTATCGAGGCAAGGAACAGGTCACTCTCAGTCGGCCTCTGTCTTAATGACACAACGCTGTTAGTTCACCAAAGTGATTTGATGGCAGTGTTAAGTTTATGGTCGGTTGGTCTCTGTTGTCAATTTTAGTCTGTTGTCAATATTAGTTTTTTTGTCAATGTTAGTTTATGGTCAGTTTGTCCGTTGTGAATGTTAGTTTGTGGTCCTTTTGTCTGTTGGCAATGTTATTTTGTGGTCAGTTTGTCTGTTGTCAATGTTATTTTGTGGTCAGTTTGTCTGTTGTCAATGTCAGTTTATGGTCAGTTTGTCTGCTGTCAATGTCAGTTTATGGCCAGTTTGTCTGCTGTCGATGTCAGTTTGTAGTTTATGTACATCTATGGTAATAGTTGTGCCTTAGAACTTATTTCTCAGCATTGGTGTTGTACCTAAAGATGTCCACACATTTCCGTGCCTCTGACAACTGAAATTCAATACATCCCTCGTATGGCGTATCTTTGTTTCACGTCTTCCACGTCAAACATCTTTGAAACTGTTTTTTTTTTAATGCACACTCCTGAGATACGCCTCTATTTAACTCAAAGTGGTTTTTTTTTTTACTCCAGCCCCTCCCTTCCTTCTACTCAAAATGACGCCCCCCTCCCCACGCCGTCCCGACATTTCTAGACAGAACAAAGACAGTTGTCACCTTGTCTAGATATTCGGCCTCACGTCTGCTAAACCTTTTATCCTGATTGCATCCCTTGCCGTTTGGTTCGATCTGAACAGCTTACCATTCAAACAAACGGAGTTCCCCGGTAAACTGCTTCTAATTATAGCAATCACTAATGGCGTAGTGCGCAGAGCATCTCTTTGATAGCGGTGCCTTGGAGACGCTCATTCACATCCACACGACCTGGCGGCGGTTAGTGGCATTACACAGGTCAAGGTGTGCTTCTTGAGTCTGTTGCTTTCCTTTGTTCTTGGCGATTTCTTTCTCTCTGTCAATGGCCAAAACTAAAGACAGTCCATGAACATGAATAAAATTTGACACAAGATCATTTGTTAAATATCAGGAGATGAAACCTTCGGCCTGTGGGACAAACGTAGTCCGCTGTAATGTTTTAATAATATATAAATAAATAAAATTAACTTGTCTGAATCATAACTTTGGGCGATATTCTTTTTGAATTAAAAAAAAAAAATCTCACATGAGTGTTGATACGGCAAAAAATGAACGACTTAATACGGCAGTTGCTACCATCAGGTGAGTGAATTATTACGGCAGTTACTACCATAAAGTGAATGACTTAATACGGCATTTGCTACCATAAAGTGAATGACTTAATACGGCAGTTGCTACCATAAAGTGAACAATTTAATACGGCAAATGCTACCATACAGTGAAGGACTCGTACATCAACTGAACTTCCTCCTGGTTTTGTGTTTTTCCCATAATTTTTAAAATTAAATCTGCTAGCCATGAGTTGTAAGAAAGTTAATAAGAAGGGCAGGTTGAAAAAAATATTGTTGGGGGTCACAATGGGGAAGAAAAATTGAATTTTTGAAAAGGTTAAAAGTGGCTTAAGTATCCGGGACTTAGACACACATACTGAATGCCAAGAACGACGATTTCTATGATCGTATAAGACCCTATTAAATATCATAATGCTGTGATTTGGGCATACCGATGGTCAACGGTTCTTCTTCTTCTTCGTTCTCAATATTGAATATTGAGTTTTGCGTGCCACGAGTTTTGCGCCAATTGGCCCGTGGTCTCCGACTTCAGCCTGCTGTATTTTCTGGATTTGCTTCCATAGCCTTTGGTCAGCCAAGGCCATCTGCAAAGCAGCAGTTTTTGTTTTTTTTGGCAAGTGATACAGCGTTCACATGCCATGGCTAAGGGTTCCACGCATTGCCCCACCGTTTTCACCCATTTGGACGCCCTAGGCCCCAAGAGCAAGTCCTTGGCTTTCCATGGATTTGAACTCGTGACCATGGGAGCGCTTGCCACTCAACCACCGCGGCCCCCCGGACAACGGTTCAAAGGCAAGGATTTGTTCCCAGGGCTTAGGGCGTCCCTGAGTCCACACAGCTCCGAATGGATACCTAACACTAGTTAGGGAAATAAACGCGACAGGGAAATGGGTGGAACCCTTATAACCGTTGCCTGTGAACGCTGCATCACTTGCCAACAGACCGCGATGATCTGTGGACGACGCACTTATCTTCTGTATAGAAGGAGCGTCTGTATAGATAAGACATAAGAAATCGCTTACAAAGCAAAGAAACGTTAGAAAAACTTTGAAAATTTGATTTTTATCTGGATAACAGAAAAAAAATTCGTTTACTTCTTTTCAACAATGTATTTTAGTATTAAACAGTGTTTAAATTATTTGATAAAATCACGTCCATAAATGTATAGGCCGATAACCATAAGATTTTTTAGCGCATTTTCGAGAAGTCGAATGCGCTATTGCACCCGTTTTGTCCGTCCGTCCGTCCGTCCGTCATCACCCTTGATCTCAGCATCCATAAGTCCTAGACCCATGAGGTATATATGTTTTTTGTATGTCCTGACCTGCCATTTGTGCATCAACACTCAGTTACTCGATCCGTTAAAAAACCCCGTTAAAACTACCAAAAAATATTTCGAATCGAGAGATAACACTAGCGCAGGGAACGGCCGCCATTGCCGGAAGTCGAATGTGTAGTACTTCAGGCATTGAAGAGTGGTGCGAAAGGGTGCAAAAGAATTAGTTTTTTTTTTTTAGTTGACGTCATTAGAATATGTGTAAAAGTTTAGAGAGTTTTACGTCATCATTTGTGGTGACTTGTAGTTAGATTAAAGAGAAATAAATTTTTTTAAAATGTAAAGAAATGACTTTTAAATAAAAAAAATGTCAGGTATATTCATTACACAAGAAAATTCATAATTATATGTCTAAAATCTAAACACAATTACTGATAACTACATAATTCTGATATCTAACATAAGTACTGATACATAATACGAAAATGCGCTAACACGTCCTGAATTCCAATAGGGACCAGGCTTAACATGATTTTTCCTATGACAATGTATTGATACTTTTCCATTTATTTCTTTTGGTAAAAATGCGTTTGGTGTATGTCGTGTTTGGTATATGTGGTGTTTGGTATATGTGGTGTTTGGTATATGTCGTGTTTGGTGTATGTCGTGTTTGGTATATGTGGTGTTTGGTATATGTCGTGTTTGGTATATGTCGTGTTTGGTATATGATGTGTTTGGAATATGTTGTGTTTGGTATATATTGTGTTTGGTATATGTCGTGTTTGGTATATGTTGTGTTTGGTATATGTCGTGTTTGGTATATGTTGTGTTTGGTATATGTCGTGTTTGGTATATGTCGTGTTTGGTATATGTCGTGTTTGGTATATGTTGTGTTTGGTATATGTCGTGTTTGGTATATGTTGTGTTCGGTATATATTGTGTTTGGTATATGTTGTGTTTGTTATATGTTGTGTTTGGTATATATTGTGTTTGGTATATGTTGTGTTTGGTATATGTTGAGTTTGGTATATGTCGTGTTTGGTATATGTTGTGTTTGGTGTATGTTGTGTTTGGTATATGTCGTGTTTGGTATATGTCGTGTTTGGTATATGTCGTGTTTGGTATATGTTGTGTTTGGTATAAGTCCAAGATTCTGGAACGGATTGAAGACTTATAACGAGGTATCACTGTATCTCCAGCGTATACGTAGAGAGTGGTACATTTATTATCTCCTTTTGTTTTGACTAATTCAACTGTTACACGTTTATCCATCATTATACCGGTACTCATTTTATTTAATTTTTATCTTTTAAAGACGCGCCTTCTTTATAGAAGATTATTGCGTCCTACGCTTATCAATAGTTCGTGTCTATTCTTGCATTTTACTTGAGTTTTAATGTTGATAAAATTTTGTTTTTTTTTCTGGTTTCTTCAGGCAACGCCATTCACGTCGGAATTCCGGACGGGAAGAACGAGAATTAGTATTTGTTTGTTCTTGCATACGGCATACGGAATAAGAAAGTGTTTTTATCAAAGAAACAGTAAACATATAAATGTTCCTTTCGTTTATAACATTACTCCAATGATAGAAATTTCATTCAAGAGTTGACCCAAAAGTATTGTGCCACCCTCATTTCAAAGACATTAATGCCCCCCCCCCCTTCAGCCACCCCCTCTCTCAACCGTTGTAGCCAAGTCCACGGCGTCACCAAGTTTTAAAATGCAGATTTTAGGTATAGACATTTTTAAAAAAAAATGTTCTGATAGAACGAAACCTCCGTAAAAAGATCAAAGTGAGTTGGTCGTGGTTTCACGGCCCATTGAGTAGACCCTCCGTTGTGCGGCATAGAAATTGTGGTCGTGACGCAGCACCGTTCAGGGGGGCAGGGCGGACCTGGCGGTGCGCCCCACAAAACACCAGCGACGACGCGGTGTAGACGGCCCAGCAGGCACCAGAGAAAGTCCAAGGTCATGGACAAATCAAGTAAAGTGGCTTACTGTGTAGGACGTAGCGGGGGGGGGGACTCGGTGACGACATACAGGTTAAAATGTTGTAGGGTGAAACTACAGGTGAATGTTAGTCCCCCAGGTACGGATTGCTCTATTGCTTTATGTTCTTCTAACCTGATGAAAGGCGTGCGGGGTTGCTGTGGGGCACCCCGGTTTTGTGGAGCGTGAAGTCAGTTCCCAGATTGCTCATCACTTGGTGCTTACGTGTAACTCATGCGCCCTCGCGAGGGGGCTCGGGCTTTGTCGCGGAAACAAGGTTAATGTCCGAGAGAAAAACGTTTAAGAGGGCTAATGGGCAGTTAGGCTTAACGTGGCTTAAATACTTAACATGTCGTACACGCCTGGCTGGACAGGTCAGCCTGGGTAATAGTCAGTCATCGTTTGATAGCTTAGAGCAGACACGCATTTTTAGCATCCTTACTTTATTTGAACGGCATTACACAGAATGGTTAACACTACTCATTTAAGTATAGTTTTTAACGTTTATTAGACTAGACTTTTTTTTAAAATTGAAAATAGTGTTTAAAAAAAGAATTATCTATTGTTTTTCGGGCGTGCACACTTCGTATTTGAGCCAACCAATTTCTGCTAAGGGATGGTGTAATATTTTTAACTCGTTTCCATTTGCGTTACATTTTTCAATATAGCTCATGTTGAAATGAAATAGATTAAAACAGCATTTGTTAACGCAAACATAGTAATAGCCATAAAAAACAACATAATTACATGATAACTAGATGCGGCCCGCGGCGTAGCATACGCCGCAGACTTACTCATAAATAGTGCAAAGAAATTAAGGGGAGGGGACAGACAAAAACTACGAAGAAATCAGAACAACGCGAATGAACAGCCAGAATGAACAGCCAGAATGAACAGCCAGAATGAACAGCCAGAATGAACAGCCAGAATGAACAGCCAGAATGAACAGCCCTGTTGCGAAGTCATGTTCCAAAAGACAGTGGGAAATGAACGGGAACAAACACAAACATTTTTAAAAAAATTAAAAAAGTAATTTCTTAGATGGGGCTTGAACATGCGACCTTCCGCGTGTAAGGCGAATGTAATAACCACTACATTACGAAATACATGCAATTTTGTTGTTCTGAAAGAACAAAATAATTGACCTAAATTGAATACATTGTTGGTCTCGATGACCCCGCACCCTCTGCATTACTTTTTCTTGCCAGCTGATTGGTCGGTGGGATTAGACACCTTGCTTGGTGTCCGGTATGATAAAACCAGAGGAGAATTATATACAGAGATTTTTTATTAAGGCAAATTATCGCCAACTTCATGAGCTATTAAAATACCAACATTAAAGAATTTTTAAAAAATAAAATAAAGTGAGGTTTATATATTTTTTTTATTTCTAAAAAATTGTGAATCAGTGGAGGCATCATTGGTAGCATCAGTAGTAGCATCAGGGTAGCACGATAGGTAGCATCATTGAAATCATTAGTAGCATGAGTGGTAGCATCATTGGTAGCATGAATTGGTAGCATGATTGGTACCATCAGTAGGAGCACCATTGGTAGGATCAGTAATAGCATCAGTGGTAGCATTAGTGGTAGCTTCTGTTCGGGTTGAAATGATAGATACATCGATGTTATCACTGTCTAACAGACCGTGACAAGCCGTGACATAATGTTATCACTGACAGGCCGTGACAGACTGTTATCACTGACAGGCCGTGACCTAATGTAATCACTGACAGGCCGTGACAGAGTGTTATCACTGACGGGCCGTGACAGAATGTTATCACTGACCGGCCGTGACATAATGTAATCACTGACAGGCCGTGACAGGACGGTATCACAACTATCGGTAACGGCTGTCAAAGAAACTCCAATAAAAATTAAGATTTACTGCTCAACTCTCCAGCTATCATCTCCCCCCCACCCCTCCCCCACCAACGACAACGTCATTGTCCAGTTCGGTGGCGGGAAGGAAGTCAAAACAAAAGACGGAACCAGTCGAAGGGAAATAACTGCGTCGAGTCTCCGTGAGCCGAGATGACCAACCGACGCACGCCGTGAAATTTCACTTCCTAGCCAATCACAGGACGTGAGCTGCCAGTCAGGTTAGTCAGCTCACTGGTCGTGTACAATGGCGGGAACTTTTGGGAGCTGAGCGCCTCAACTAATGACAAATTATACTTGGTGGAGCACCAAGAACTTTACAATAAGATAAAACAACGACTGAATCTTTATCATCATTGTATTTATGGTGACACAATGTTACGTGAGAATTCAGGCAGTATCTCAGGGCTAATAAATAATAACAGGGTTTTTCTTTTTTGGTCTTCATTGCAGTATTTTTCAGTTGACCGAAAGGTATGAAGCAGTATAAAACAATTGAACTTGATTATAGGAAATTTCAACGTTTTATTTTGTTCATTTAAGTCTTTTTTCCACTATAACACTTTTATGATATAATATAATATAATATAATATAATATAATATAATATAAAAAAGTTGCCCCTCAAAGACATCTTTGGAAAAGAAATAAACCGAAAAATTCATCAACCTCATTTTAAAAAACGAATCTTTTCTTCTACGTGACAGACCAACATAATTTATTAACCTACAGAGTGATAGCAATAACTATATGAAACATAAATATTCTAAATAAGCTAATTAAAACTTCGACATCTTTTTAAAATTATAGAAATGAGAACACTAATTTATGAGGTAAATATATAAATATATATTACAATAATAATAAAAGTAAGAAAAACAGTAAATTTGATAGCAACATTTTCATAAATAGTAATATAAGAGCATTTTAATACATGATTTAGTAACAATAATTTAATAACTGGTAATATAAAAAAACAACAATCTAATAGCTGGTAATATACAATAACAATATCTTAAATTACTGTACTTTAACTTCTATGTTTTAACATTATAATTAAACATATCAAGACAATATAAAGGATGTAATTTTTGGAAGGTTCTATCTCCAAAATATCTGAAGAGATTAGAAAAATGAGTCGAAGAAATGAGATTGGTCCTTTTGGTTAGAGAAAGAACATTGGTGACACGGGCTGGGAGAAAGTTGGGACAACTCTCAGTCGTGTGTGGCCCAAGATTTATGTCCCCTGGAAGTTACGTGAGAGAACTACACTTTGAAACCCAATCTTGTGGGACTCCAAGGGTCTCTTTGAGATTTGAAGATAAGGCTTCGGAGCTTTGGGGACGCTGGAAGATATCCATGGATACAGCGAGAGTGGATGGAGGAGCGATATGGATTTTAAGAAGGAGATTTGGAAAAGGAAAGGGTTTAATTGCTAGGGGTTAGCCGGGATAATTTATTGCGCATGTTTTCTTGGTTTTTAATTTTGTTTCTTCCTCTATCAGAAAATTAAAAGCGTTCATTATTATAATGATTGCCGTAGCGACATACTGTTGGCTTGGTTTGTCTTTGAGCGCGATGTATTTCAAACAACATAGCCACCCATTATCAAAGGTTTGGTTTTTACCAGTATCTAAGAGAGATACATTAGCAAAAAACTCCACTTGCCAAAACTATCACTATCAAAGCCACCAAGGGATTGGTTTGTCCCAGTACGTGAGTGAAGTGTGTATACAAACAACGCTTTTCTTTCGTCATTATACAAAAAACTTGCTTTGAGACCGGGGCGCATTTGGCAGTAAGTTTGAGAACTATTTTCAGAATAAGTTGTCTTATTTAATGTGAACTGCTAAAACAAAATACAAAGGAATGGTAAGGGAATTAGAAGAGAAATAAATGGTAGGAATTAAATGTATATTATAATGGTGGGTGGGTTGGGAAGGTTTGTAGGTTAAAATGTTCGAAGAAAATTATCATTAAAAAAAATATCCACACTGATTCAAACATAACACCGCACAAAAAGCAGATCTGTTTAAAACTTCATATACATGTACCATGGAATCATGACTGTGAATATAAATACATGTACCATGGAATCATGACTGTGAATATAAAAACCTGTACAATGGAATCATGACTGTGAATATAAAAACCTGTACAATGGAATCATGACTGTGAATATAAATACCTGTACAATTAAAATAGCTATTTGAATATTGAGGCGTCCAAATGTCAGTGATGTAATAGAGGCGTCCAAATGTCAGTGATGTAATAGAGGCGTCCAAATGTCAGTGATGTAATAGAGGCGTCCAAATGTCAGTGATGGAATAGAGGCGTCCAAATGTCAGTGATGTAATAGAGGCGTCCAAATGTCGGTGCTGTAATAGAGGCGTCCAAATGTCAGTTATGGAATAGAGGCGTCCAGATGTCAGTGATGGAATAGAGGCGTCCAAATGTCAGTGCTGAAATAGAGGCGTCCAAATGTCGGTGCTGAAATAGAGGCGTCCAAATGTCAGTGTTTGATAGAGGCGTCCAGATGTCAGTGATGGAATAGAGGCGTCCAATGTCAGTGATGGAATAGAGGCGTCCAAATGTCGGTGCTGAAATAGAGGCGTCCAAATGTCAGTGTTTGATAGAGGCGTCTAGATGTCAGTGATGGAATAGAGGCGTCCAAATGTCAGTGATGGAATAGAGGCGTCCAAATGTCGGTGCTGAAATAGAGGCGTCCAAATGCCGGTGCTGAAATAGAGGCGTCCAAATGTCAGTGTTGGATAAAGGCGTCCAGATGTCAGTGTTGTAATAGAGGCGTCCAAATGTCAGTTATGAAATAAAGGCGTCCAAATGTCAGTTATGAAATAGAGGCGTCCAAATGTCAGTTACGAAATAGAGGCGTCCAAATGTCAGTTATGGAATAAAGGCGTCCAAATGTCAGTTATGAAATAGAGGCGTCCAAATGTCAGTTATGGAATAAAGGCGTCCAAATGTCAGTTATGAAATAGAAGCGTCCAAATGTCAGTTATGGAATAAAGGCGTCCAAATGTCAGTTATGGAATAAAGGCCTCCAAATGTCAGTTATGTAATAGAGGCGTCCAAATGTCAGTGATGTAATAGAGGCGTCCAAATGTCAGTGATGTAAAAGAGGCGTCCAAATGTCAGTGATGGAATAGAGGCATTCAAATGTCGGTGATGTAATAGAGGCGTCCAAATATTGGTTATGGAATAGAGACGTCCAAATGTCAGTAATGGAATAGAGGCGTCCAAATGTCAGTGTTGAAATTGAGGCGTCCAAATGTCAGTGATGTAATAGAGGCGTCCAAATGTCAGTGATGTAATAGAGGCGTCCAAATGTCAGTGATGGAATAGAGGCATTCAAATGTCGGTGATGTAATAGAGGCGTCCAAATATTGGTTATGGAATAGAGACGTCCAAATGTCAGTAATGGAATAGAGGCGTCCAAATGTCAGTTATGGAAAAGAGGCATCCAAATGTCAGTTATGGAATAGAGGCGTCCAAATGTCAGTAATGGAATAGAGGCGTCCAAATGTCATTAATGGAATAGAGGCGTCCAAATGTCAGTTATTAAATAGTGGCGTCCAAATGTCAGTTGGAATAGAGGCATCCAAATGCCAGTGATGGAATAGAGGAGTCCAAATGTCAGTTATGGAATAGAGGCGTCCAAATGTCAGTTATGGAATAGAGGCGTCCAAATGTCAGTAATGGAATAGAGGCGTACAAATGTCAGTTATGGAATAGAGGCGTCCAAATGTCAGTTATTAAATAGTGGCGTCCAACTGTCAGTTATTAAATAGTGGCGTCCAAATGTCAGTTGGAATAGAGGCATCCAAATGTCAGTTATGGAATAGAGGCGTCCAAATGTCAGTAATGTAATAGAGGCGTCAAAATGTCAGTTATGGAATAAAGGCGTCCAAATGTCAGTTATGGAATAAAGGCGTCCAAATGTCAGTTATGGAATAAAGGCGTCCAAATGTCAGTGATGTAATAGAGGCGTCCAAATGTCAGTGATGTAATAGAGGCGTCCAAATGTCAGTGATGTAATAGAGGCGTCCAAATGTCAGTAATACTTATGTGGGAGTGTGAGGCCCGCCAAGACTGTTTGCCATAATCTAATATTAACGTCTTTGGTCATGTTCATCTGAAAAAAATTGCCGCAAATTAATAATTTCTTAACAACTATTTCCAATATGTTTACTAATTATTTCATTATTTATTCAAGCGTCTTAATACTTATCTTTATATAAATAAATAACAATAAGAATATCAGGACTTAGTAGAGATTGTCGTGTATTTACGAGTTGTTGTGACGCAAACAGGGGAGTTAGAGCGATGTTGTGTTATGACGTCACTGTTTTTTTTAAGAGCCGCTCATCAGCTGATGTCCCCGTTTAATGACCACTTCTGTTCGAGTGCTGGCTATTGTTTTATTGATCAGCTCGCTTGTTTGCCCTCGTTATCGAAAGATTGATACCTGCCCTCGTTACCTCCTCCTGACTTGTATCATCCTCAAATGTCAGCCAGATTCATTGTTTGAACGCGTCACGAGTCAGCGGCGTTCACACAGATCCAGTCCAGTGGAATCCCGACGCCCTCGTTTCGAGTAACACCGACCCCCAGAAACAAAAGACGTTAATCCTTCTCTAATGTAAAATCCCTGCCACCTACTCCCCCCCTTCTCACCAAGCACTCTCTGTCAAACAAAGGATCCCTCTAGACTCGATGTCCCTCTCACAGTGTATATTTTAGTTAGTCCGCATTGTATATCCCTACCTTTACTACCCGCCCAATCTCTCTGTTTCAAATCGATAGCTTTCACACCGTTTATTCACTAAGGGTTTCATTTCCCACTATTTTTAGACCTTCCACACTCCCTTCATTAGACGTTTTGCAAACCACGACTGCTCTATACGCGATGTGAGTGATTTTTTAAATAAAAAAAGTAATGTTTTATAGGAATGAGGAAATTTTACTACAGCGAAAGTAACCTTGTTCCCAGAGTAACCTTGTTCCAGATTAACCTTGTTCCCAGAGTAACCTTGTTCCCAGAACAACCTTGTTCCCAGAGTAACCTTGTTCCCAGAACAACCTTGTTCCCAGAGTAACCTTGTTCCCAGAGTAACCTTGTTCCCAGACTAACCTTGTTCCCAGACTAACCTTATTCCCAGAGTAACCTTGTTCCCAGAACAACCTTGTTCCCAGAGTAACCTTGTTCCCAGAGTAACCTTGTTCCCAGAGTAACCTTGTTCCAAGAGTGTTCTTGTTCCCAGAGTAACCTTGTTCCCAGAACAACCTTGTTCCCAGAGTAACCTTGTTCCCAGAACAACCTTGTTCCCAGAGTAACCTTGTTCCCAGAGTAACCTTGTTCCCAGAGTGTTCTTGTTCCCAGAGTAACCTTGTTCCCAGAGTAACCTTGTTCCCAGAGTAACCTTGTTCCCAGAGTAACCTTGTTCCCAGAGTAACCTTGTTCCCAGAATAACCCTGTTCCCTTTATCACTGCAACCTCTTGTCAAACTCAAGCCTCCTCCACCTTTTTTTAACCTCCTGACTCCTGAGCCAGTGACTGTCAAAGTGAAACCTCATATCTCATGTTAACCAGTGGCGTAGCTAGGAATTTGTAGGGATTTGGGGGCGTATTATTTAATGTAAAATAATTCGGACACTAATTTGGGGGGGGGGGCTTACGTAATTGGACCCCCTCCCCCTCCAATAGCTACGCCACTGATGTTAACCAATGCCAGTGCTCATCTCTTACCCACATTATTAAATTCACCAACATGAGATCACAGTTTATTTACCAATTAAAAACTCAGTATGGTTGAGGTAACAAAAGAATTTTTAATTATGATTCATTGGGATTTTAAAGGAAATATTTACATTAGAAATAAAAATAGTCATCACTTATGATTTAATGCATGTTATAAAACTTATACTCATTGAATTATCAATATTACCGTGAGTGATACAACGATACCCCACCAGACCACAAAGTAGTTCATAATACATACTTGCGTTAAATTAGGGCTGGTATTCATTTAAAAAAAAAATGGCTCGATTAATCGGGAAAAATTAATCGATTAATATTTATTATATTTTTTAATAACGCATATAAAGATCCCGTTAAGTCGCAATCTATTATTTCGTGAAATTTTTGAAGTCGCGGTAATTCCATGGCTCCCGAATTTTGTAACATAATACAGCAAATTCGTTCTGCTATGCAAGAAATTAGGAAGAAAACCTTTTGTTTGCGAATGCACGTCTAAATAAATAATAATAATAATAATAATAATAATAATANTTAATAAATTGCAAAAAAAAAAAAAAAAAAAAAAAAAAAAAACAACACAAAAACTTTGAAATATTTTATTAAAATTTAAATGGAATTTTAATCCATTAATTATTTTAATCGAATAAAATTGCTAACGATTAATCAATTAATTAATTGTTAATTTCCGCAGCTCTAATTGAAAGCAATTGGACAGATAGGTTTTTGAATTCTGAATATTGTCAACGTAGTTCTACCCATCGTCAATTTCATTCACATCAATCTAACAGATAGTGGTCTAAGATATGATCAAAAACAAGATAGCGACAAGCAGAAATGTTTAATAAATATTGATGTCTCGACCAAAACTTGCGCCAACGATATTACTAAGTGTTTCCTGTAAATAAAGAATTTAATCAAGATGTTGGTGAGCTGTCATTCTTTGAACGGGTAGCTGACATCAGCTCTTTCTCCTTTGGGCATGGGATCCTCGTACTTTTCCTCATATATGTGTACCTGTCTGTTGACATGGGATCCTCGTACTTTTCCTCATATATGTGTACCTGTCTGTTGATATGGGATCCTCGTACTTTTCCTCATATATGTGTACCTGTCTGTTTATATGGGATCCTCGTACTTTTCCTCATATATGTGTACCTGTCTGTTGACATAGGATCCTCGTACTTTTCCTCATATATGTGTACCTGTCTGTTGACATGGGATCCTCGTACTTTTCCTTACATATGTGTATATGTCTGTTGACATGGGATCCTCGTACTTTTCCTCATATATGTGTACCTGTCTGTTGACATTGGATCTTTCTACTTGTCCTCATATATGTGCACATATATGTTAACAATATATCTGAACTTGTTCTCATATATCTGTATACGTCTGTTGACATTGGATCTATCTACTCGTTCTTGTCCTTATAGCTGTGTATATGACTGCTAGGAAGGTGGACACTATGGGAGTCTTAGGCTTGCCGCCTGAAGTAGAAGTTGTCAGAAATCCTAAAACTGTACAATGAATACACAAGCAAATTTGTGCTCTTGTGTCGACTATGACTCAACACTTAAACTTGATGTAGTTAAACTGTGGCACTGTTGCCAGGGGGGATGAGTATCCCATAGAAATACGTTTCCCAAAATGCAGCAACGCGTGGCAGTGAAGTGTTGACAGTTTGATAGTAGTTTTGTTAACATTTAACCTCTGACTTGATCATGACGATGGGTGATAACATTTTGTGAAAGAACTTTTATTACCGAGATTACTCCAAATTGATTTTAGGTCTTTTCATTTTATTTTTTTTTTACTCCACCGAACTCCCTACCTACAACAAACCCTGCCCCTCCACCGAAATCCATACCTTCACCAAACCCTGCCCCTCCACCGAACTCCCTACCTTCACCAAACGCTGCCCCTCCACCGAACTCATTACCCACACCAAACCCTGTCCCTCCTCCGAACTCCCTAACGTCACCAACCCACATCCCTTCACCCAACCATCTCCCTCTACCTAACCCCCTCCATCCTCTTAAACCCCACCCATCACCCAACCCTCCCAGTTTTCCCTTCATATATATTTTTTTGTGAGATTGTCCCCCCAACCCCAGCCCCCCCCCCATTCCAGTAATATCGTTGTGATCAAGACCTTCCACTGTGCTGTCAGCTATCAGCAATAAAATTCGACGCCTGCGTTCGGCTTGGCTTTTATTGGGAAGATTGCTGCGGCGTTTCACCTCAATGCACTTTCTACGGTCTCACTATCTGCGGTCTCACTATACCAGTGATAACAAATAATCTGTAGATAAAGGAATAAAAATAAAAAAACCTAGTCGCCCAAACATATAAAGGAGTATAGATAAAAACAAAAAACACAAAATATCACCAGGTTTCCCCGAGTTGCGTGTGAAGATTTCGTGGGGTGATTGCAGCAGCGGGGACAATGCTGGGGTGGATTTTTGTTTTAAACGCCTGGAATTAAGTGGAGCAAACACAACGCATTGTCCCGCCGGCTTGTGTTTTGTATGACGAGTATTGTGTGAGAGTCGGGACCCCTATCAAGTTTGTGTTCCAGGACGAAGGGAAGGCGAGGGCGTGGAATAGATAAAACCGTAGTTAAGCCGTGGGTTTTTGTTTTTTATTGCTTGACATTGTGTCGGTGCCTCAGATCGGTGGTGTGGTGGTCAATGACTGGGACTAGAGGGTGGGCGTATCGATTAAGTGGATAGGGAGTAAAACATTTGACCCCGAAAAAACGCTTTGGAACTGATTCGAATTTTTAAATTAAAAATATATTTTTGTTAAAATCTTGAAATTTGAGAAACCAATAACCAGACAGAAATTCAAAATTTGTTTATCATTCAAATTCTCTGTCTATTATCGCATGTCCTGTCGCCCTATATCGTCCATACCTCAATTCAGAGGCGTCACTAGGGTTGGTGTCACCCGGGGCGGTAGCTCACTATTTAACTCATAGAACTCATCCAAGTTTCCAGTGCCAAACAACAGGAACATATATAATTTTACATTTTGGTGTCACCCCTTGAATGTGTCACTCGGGGCGGCCCGCCCCCCTCACACCGACCCCCCTAGTGACGCCACTGCCTCAGTTAAAGAACTTGACCAAAACGCAAAGTTGTAATAGGAGGTCACTTAAATAATTGTCTTAGATTATTTGATCCCCACCACCCCCCTATTATTTGAAGCTGCTCGTGTAATTTGATGACTGTCCCACACTATCAAAGTAATGAAATTAATTTTATAATTCTCTCATTCTTTTGATAACGTTCTGATCTTGTTCGACCGTATGTTGAGATTCTGTAATGTTTATTTAAAACTTTTTGATGATCGTTAGAGAAGACACAGGCTCTTTAAAACTTCTGGGGTTTTAATTCTCCAAGCATCTCTCATCGAAAAGTTGCAAAAAATAAAAACCACACAAGTTCATTCAGCGTCAAATGCCCCGTCGCTTAAACAATTTTTTAAATATAGATCTACGGCACTTAAAGACATTAAGATATGAACTGTTCAATTGTCTGGCGCTGAAATGGTTCATTGAACTTTCTTGAGAAAACTTTGTCAATTATGTTTTTATAGAGTTATAGATAATATGTTGTCAACTATGATTTTGTGAATATATAGAGGAAATTTGGTCAATATTTTTGGTATATATAGATCTACAGGGCAGTGGCGTCACTAGGGGGTGCGGTGGGGGCGGGCGCCCCGGAGGACACCATCAGGGGTGGTGACACCAAAATGTAAAATTACGATGCATGTTCCCGTTATTTGGCATTTGACAGCTCGGAGAAGTTCTATGGGTTAAGACGTGAGTGGGTGACACCATGAGCTACCGCCCCGGGTGACACCAGCCCCTGAACGCCTCTGTTATAGAGGATACGTAGTCAATTATGTTTTTGTAGAGCCATGGAAGGTACTTTGAAAATGATGTTTTGTAGAGCTATAGAAAGGGCCATATTTCTGTCTAGGTCTACAAGGCCCTGGCCTAGGGCCCCAGCCAACCTAGGGGCCTCGGTGGTGGAATCTTTACGTAATCTTAAAAAGATTTACTTGGACCATGAGAAAAAAACATTGAATTAAGAAAATTTGAAACGACCGAAATTGCCTTCAACAAATTCACAATAAAACAAATAAAAAATCATGTTAAGCCTGGTCCCTTTTGGAATTCAGGACGTGTTAGCGCATTTTCGTATTATGTATCAGTACTTATGTTAGATATCAGCATTATGTAGTTATCAGTAATTGTGTTTAGATTTTAGACATATTTTTATGAATTTTCTTGTGTAATGAATATACCTGACTTTTTTTTTTTAATTTAAAAGTCATTTCTTTACATTTAAAAAAAAATTATTTTCTCTTTAATCTATCTACAAGTCACCACAAATGATGACGTAAAACTCTCTAAACTTTTACACATATTCTAATGACGTCAACTAAAAAAAAAACTAATTCTTTTGCACGCTTTCGCACCACTCTTCAATGCTTGAAAAACTATGTATTCGACTTCCGGCAATGGCGGCCGTTCCCTGCGCTAGTGTTACCTCTCGATTCGAAATATTTTTTGGTAGTTTTAACGGGTTTTTTTAACGGATTGAGTTACTGAGTGTTGATGCACAAATGGCAGGTCAGGACATACAAAAAACATATTTACCTCATGGGTCTAGGACTTATGGATGCTGAGATCAAGGGTGATGACGGACGGACGGACAAAACGGGTGCAATAGCGCATTCGACTTCTCGAAAATGCGCTAAAAATATAAACACAAAAACTTTATTTCAAATAATTAAAAATCTATTGCCTATTGACTCACTCTTTTATATTCTAAATATAGAAATACCGATTTCACGATGTCTGACTTCAATAGAAACCAAAGCGGGTTCAAAGAAAAGAACAGGAATAAAGAAAAAAAATATCGAAAAAGAAAAGAGCTTCTTGGTAATGTTCCTAATTTATTCGTCTATCTACGTCTAGATCTATTTCTGGCTCTAGTTCTATTCCTAGTAGTACTCTAGCATTAGTCAGTAGGCTCTAGTTCTATTCCTAGTAGTACTCTAGCATTAGTCAGTAGGCTCTAGTTCTATTTCTAGTACTACTATAGTACTCTATCTCTGTGGACTCTACTCCGGACATTTCTCTATCTCTGTGGACTCTACTCTGGACATTTCTCTATCTCTGTGGACTCTACTCCGGACATTTCTCTATCTCTGTGGACTCTACTCCGGACATTTCTCTATCTCTGTGGACTCTACTCGGGCCATTTCTCTATCTCTGTGGACTCTACTCCGGACATTTCTCTATCTCTGTTGACTCTACTCCGGACATTTCTCTATCTCTGTGGACTCTACTCCGGACATTTCTCTATCTCTGTGGACTCTACTCCGGCCATTTCTCTATCTCTGTGGACTCTACTCCGGACATTTCTCATGTAGATCAACTTTCTTTTATTGTGAGATATGTCTCTGAAGACGGATGTACTGTCGAAATATTTTCGAGATTCATTCAAATATTCTTTTCTGTCTCTCCGATCCGACCCTTACATTTAAACACGAGCCTAATAAAATTACAAACGCTAATTGGAGAACGAGAAGGGATCAATTTAAAAAGTTTAAAACCACTTTAAAAAACAACCATAGATCAAGTCTAAAATCAACTTTAAAAAAACCTCTATAACAACATCTAAAACAACCTCTAAAACAATTTCTTTAAACAATGTCTTTAAACAACCTCTACAACAATTTCTTTAAGCAATGTCTTTAAACAACCTCTACAACAATTTCTTTAAGCAATGTCTTTAAACAACCTCTACAACAATCTCTATAACAACATCTAAAACAACCTCTAAATTCTAAATCATGGCTCCAACCAAGTGTATCACATACCTCTATTATCCTCCCTTCTTTTCTCTTCTCTTTTACTAATCACGTGACCCTAAGCATAATGTTTTTTTTTTCGTTTCCCCTCATCGGATCGTAATTTACCCGAATCTTCTGTCATTTTGTCCTCCTCGGGTACGATCTTGCAATGACCCCTCTTGAAAAGTGGTCATTTGACAAATGTGTTGGTCACTCTTGGCTACCACGTCCGCCCTGGCTGTCTCCGCGTGCATGTACGCCTTAATCTGAGTTTTACAGTGGTCGCCACACAATTCTGGGCCTATCGCTTTCACGACGATTTGTTGCGTCCAGTCACGGCCCATTGATCAAAGAGCCACCGCGCTTTTCATCAAGTTTACGCAACTTTTGTTGCCGCGACGCTAATGGGTGATAACTCGTTCACCAGGAGCGTCGCCCGCGACAAATCGTCAGGGGGTCGCCGTGAACAAATACGCTACGGTGCTCGTGTTAAAAAAGCTGTGTGAAGCCAGGCAACCCACGGGCCTTTGAAGGCGGCACCTAGTGTTGATGCGCTCAGTGGGTTCTTTTCACAACTTCTCCGCCCCTAAAAAATGCTGGCCGCCCCATGTCTCGCCTTCCGTGCGCCCCGTCCTGCTTGACTGCCATAAGTGAGCCCTTCATCTGACTTTTTGCCGCCTCGACCCCTCGCCTTAATTAGTTTGTACGTCACTGTTATATGTTTATCATAACATTAGCTGATTGTACCCCGGAGATGTAAAAACCAAACTCTAACGTAAAAGTTTTTAATCGAACAGGGCCGGCCTAAGGGAATTGAAGGCCCTAGGCGAGGTGAATTTGGAGGCCCTAAATGTAACAGAAAAATACAAAATAAATATGGAAAGATTCTTGAGCGAGGCCTAGTTTGCCTATGCCTAAGTCCAGCACTGAATCGAAAGTTGACCGCTGACAATTTTCAACCCACAGTTTTGAGCCAATAAGTCAACAACATATTGTATGAATTGGGCAATACTTGAATCAAGCAAAACCAAACTTAACAACACAGGCCAAAATTTTAGTATTGGGAACACACCTTCTTACCCTGCTAAACATTTCAAACCACCAATAAACTTAAAATCTATTGGCCTCTTTGATTAGACCATGACCCCACTTGAACTTGCCCTCAAAAATAATTTGAATTTTGAAAACTCTATTAAAAATAATTTTTAAAAAATATTTAAAAAAAAAAAAGGTTCGCCAGATCTGAGAGCGTGGGTTTATGAGACAAAGGTCTTGAATAAATCAGCTCATCTCAACGCTTTGACCTGACACCTAGGCACTTTGATCCTCTAAGCTCATTTGATTTTTCAGTGGTGTATATATTTGTCAAGATAATGTGTGTGTATGAGTGTTATGTGTGTGTATGAGTGTGTATCCAACTTAATTTGGTGAAAACAACACCACGAAGATCTCATCACGACAGGACAAGAGTCGCCACACCTCTAGCGACCGGGGTGAACATTTCTCCCTGGTACAATCGGAGCGATCCACACCTTTCAATGCGGGTGAACATCCCCCTCTCCATGCAACTCTGGTCCGTACACGCGTTACTAAACGGCGAGCCCCTGTCCTTTCTATTGACGGCCTCAAAAGCTTCATTGAGGCCAGCCGTGTCTTCTGAGAGTGGCCCCGATCTAGTGGCGGGGGGGGGACCACCGATACAGGCCGGCCCCCCGAACGGGGGTACATTGTGTGTCCTGCACCCTTGTGCTTTTCACTCCTCGGTTGTTCCCAGTCCACATAAGTTGATTTAGAGCCACGCTCGGACAAAACGCCCGGCACGGGGAAAAACCTTCGGCGCTTTGTGTCGGTCATTCGGATGAACGCTCGATTTCTAATACCGGAGTTTTCACAACTCCTTTTGATGCGGCACTGCTTTGAACTCCGGGGGGCGTAAATTTCCAAGTTTTATTACCCTCACACGGATCCTACAGAGATGTGTTCGCAGCTCTGTGGTTGTGGAGTATTTTCTCTTGTTCTGGAGGCGGAAGATTGCTGCTGGAAATTTTATGTGTCCCCCCCCCCCTTTTCCCTTCTCTCCGTTAGGTCGGCTTGAAGTGGTCCGAAGGCAAATATGATAATATACGACTGAAAGGCGCACACAATTAGTATTGGGGACAGGGAAGGGATGGGGAGGGGGGAGGGCGAGGGAGGGCTTTTCAAGGGAGTTCGATTTCGTTGTAGTTAGAGTATAAATCAGTCTGGGGAGTCCTGACTCCCTGGTTTATGGCCTGTCCCCTATCAGCCCACCAAGACCAGGGGACGTCACCCCCGCGGATGTATTTTATGTTCGCACCGCTCCGCGCAGGTCCCACTGTCTGATCACGCTATTAGAAGCGAATGATTAAGCGAACAGAGGAAGGGAGCGTGCTGGCCGATCAATAATAAACGAATTTTACGGTGATTTTACTACCACTGGCTTGAAAGTCAGGGGCGGTGGTACGCGGTGGGGAGGTGTGGGGCATATTGTTAAAAACGTTCTTGGTTGATGGGTTCTCACACGTGAAGGCGAAATCCGTGGAACCAGAGGATGTCACACAACATGATGTCACTTTCATGAAGTGTGGGAACCGGTTTGCAAAAAAAAAAAAAGGCTGCAGATCTAATGGAATTCGATTGATATTTATTAAAGTGTTATGTGAACAATTTAAAGAAAGAATGTGATTGTTTGAGAAAGTTCTGTTTACATTTTTAATGTGTCTCAAAATACAAAATTATTTTTTTCTTAAAAATTAATTTTTAAAATTTCCCTTTGTCTTTGTGTACTTTTGGTGGTTTTATATAAATTTGTTGTTGCCTACGAAATTTTAAGGAACTTGTTAAGGAAGTGGTCAAAGTGGCGGTCAGCGAAGTTATCAACAAAGTAGTCAACCAAATAGTCAAGAAAGTGGTCAAGGAAGTGGTCAAGGAAGTGGTCAATAAATAGTCAAGAAAGTGTTCAATAAATGGTCAAGGAAGTTTTCAATAAATAGTCAAAGAAGTGGTCAAAAAATGGTCAAGGAAGTGGTCAATAAATGGTCAAAGAAGTGGTCAATAAATGATCAAAGAAGTGGTCAATAAATAGTCAAGGAAGTGGTCAATAAATGGTCAAGGAAGTGGTCAATAAATAGTTAAGGAAGTGGTCAATAAATGGTCAAAGAAGTGGTCAATAAATAGTCAAGGAAGTGGTCAACAAATGGTCAAGGAAGTGGTCAACAAAAGGTCAAGGAAGTGGTCAATAAATGGTCAAGGAAGTTGTTAACAAAATGGTCGAGGAAGCGGTCAACAAAATGGTCAAACAAGTGGTCAATGAAGTGGTTAAGGAAGTGGTCTTACAGACGTTATCGCTCACTACCCTCCCTTACAACAAGACATGTCTTTTATATTTCCTAAAATGTTTAAGCTCTGATCATCATCTTTATCATCATTGACGCTACAGCCCAGAGTGGACCTTAGTGGACCATGGTCTGCTAAGTTACTCTTCCACTTCTACTGTCCAGTGTTTTCTCGCCATTCATGTCTGGACATCGAGCACCTGTAGGTGACTAGCACAGTCGCTTTCATCCATCTCTTGTTTGGTCGGCATGTTGCAGTCTTTAAGGTCTTATATCTGTTTGTAATATTTATACTCCCTTTTTTTAGCACCATTTTGTCCTCAAAGGCAATTTGTGTTGCTGGCTTCCTGTTTCTATGGCAACTTGTGTTGCTGACTCCTGTTTCTATGGCAACTTGTGTTACTGACTCCGTGTTTCTATGGCAACTTGTGTTACTGACTTATTACTTGTAGGGTTGTTATTGATTAATTCAAATTTAATCATTAACTTTTGAAAATTACCGAATAATTAATTGATAATTTTGATGAATGCTAAAAATAACATGTAGACGTCATCTAACTGAAAATTTCAAGGGAAGTAACAACAATAGGCAATTGACATTTTTTTAAAATTAAATATAAGTAGTTCAGTATTATGCCAATGAATTTAATTTTTTTTATTGTTAATTAAGTAAAAAAATATGTTTAATTTTTACAAATATTTTTTTACTTATAAAAACGGCTTAATTTAAAGTTTCCACTTTTAAAATGTTTTTTTTTTCCTTTTGAATGGAGAAGTTTGTACGTTAAAAAAAGAAAACTATCACTAAGTATTAATAATTCATTATTAATTAATGGATCGAAAAGAATTGTCCAAAATATTATATTTAAATTTAATCGCTATTTTATCGATTAAAATAATTTTAATCGATAAAATTGTTTTGCCGATTAATCGAGAAATTAATCGTTAATTTCCGCTGCCTCAACTGCTTGTATAATATTTTTTCCATCCCCGTCAGTATGTTCATTATATCATCTTCGTCTACCTCTGTCCTCAGGATAATCTTTCAATTATTTCATTTCAACACTTGGTTTCAGCAAATATAAGACTCCAAATGAGGTTGTGAGCTTAAATGTACAAAGACCACGTGACGCGCAGGTGTATCACTTTGGCTGCCATCATGGAAGTGAGTCTTCGTCTTTCTATATCTCCCGAGCCTGTTTGTGGCCAAGAACCTCTGGCCATTTTACTCTGATGTTCACCTTACACCACAGTGACAAGGTGATCTATGAAGAAGTCCGAATGAACAATATCCTCACTATAGAGCAGGGGTGGCCAGACCTTAAGTGACAATATCCTCACTATAGAGCAGGTGTGGCCAGACCTTAAGTGACAATATCCTCACTATAGAGCAGGGGTGGCCAGACCTTAAGTGACAATATCCTCACTATAGAGCAGGTGTAGCCAGACCTTAAGTGACAATATCCTCACTATAGAGCAGGGGTGGCCAGACCTTAAGTGACAATATCCTCACTATAGAGCAGGGGTGGCCAGACCATAAAGTGACAATATCCTCACTATAGAGCAGGGGTGGCCAGACCTTAAGTGACAATATCCTCACTAAAGAGCAGGGGTGGCCAGACCTTAAGTGACAATATCCTCACTATAGAGCAGGGGTGGCCAGACCTTAAGTGACAATATCCTCACTATATCCTCACTATAGAGCAGGGGTGGCCAGACCTTAAGTGACAATATCCTCACTATAGAGCAGGGGTGACCAGACATTAAGTGACAATATCCTCACTATAGAGCAGGGGTGACCAGACCTTATGTGACAATATCCTCACTATAGAGCAGGGGTGGCCAGACCTTAAGTGACAATATCCTCACTATAGAGCAGGGGTGGCCAGACCTTAAGTGACAATATCCTCACTATAGAGCAGGGGTGGTCAGACCTTGACAATATCCTCACTATAGAGCAGGGGTGTTCAGACCTTAAGTGACAATATCCTCACTATAGAGCAGGGGTAGCCAGACCTTAAGTGACAATATCCTCACTATAGAACAGGGGTAGCCAGACCTTAAGTGACAATATCCTCACTATAGAGCAGGTGTGGCCAGACCTTAGTGACAATATCCTCACTATAGGGCAGGGGTGGCCAGACCTTAAGTGACAATATCCTCACTATAGAGCAGGGGTGGCCAGACCTTAATTGACAATATCCTCACTATAGAGCAGGGGTGGCCAGACCTTAAGTGACAATATCCACACTATAGAGCAGGGGTGGCCAGACCTTAAGTGGCAATAT
>MUZC01002196.1:398300-416714 GCA_002072015.1 Radix auricularia
CTACATGTAGTAACATGTTATTACACTGACTTGATGATGACGAGGTTCTCAAAGTGTTGTGTCGTCGCATAGAGCAGGGGTGGCCAGACCTTAAGTGACAATATCCTCACTATAGAGCAGGGGTGGCCAGACCTTAAGTGACAATATCCTCACTATAGAGCAGGGGTGGCCAGACCTTAAGTGACGATATCCTCACTATAGAGCAGGGGTAGCCAGACCTTAAGTGAATGAGCGCAATTTTAAAATATAAAAATACATTGTTAAGAGCGTCGCTGGAGTCCTTTGTGTTATTAAAACTGGCTTGGAAAGGTTCCAGTAATAATTGTAACACGTCTTTCATCAACTGTACTCGAGAGCCGCAATGTGAACACAGAAGAGCCGCGTGCGGGTCGAGAACAGTGATTTGGCCATCGCTGCTATAGAGCCATAAGAAAAAGTCCAAATGAACAATAACATTACCATGGAGCCATATGAAGAAGTCTAAATGAATAATAATATTACCATGGAGCCATATACAGAAGTTCAAATGAACAATATCCTTATACCATAGAGTCATTTGAAGAAGTCCCAATGAACAATAACATTACCATAGACCCATATGAAGAAGTCCAAATGAGCAATAACATTACCATAGAGCCACATGAAGAAGTCCAAATGAACAATAACATTACCATATAACTATATGAAGAAGTCCAAATGAGCAATAACATTACCATAGAGCCACATGAAGAAGTCCAAATGAACAATAACATTACCATAGAACTATATGCAGAAGTCCAAATGAGCAATAACATTACCACAGAGCCACATGAAGAAGTTCAAATGAACAATAACATTACCATAGAACTATATGAAGAAGTCCAAATGAGCAATAACATTACCATAGAGCGATCATATGAAGAAGTCCAAATGAGCAATAACATTACCATAGAACCATATGGAGAAGTTCAATGAACAATAACATTACCATAGAGCCATATGAAGAAGTTCAAATGAACAATAATATTACCATCGAGCCATACAAAGAAGTTCAAATGAACAATATCCTTATACCATGATATGAAGAAGTCGCAATGAACAAAAACATTACCATAGAGCCATATGAAGAAGTCCAAATGAACAGTATCCTCACTTTAGAGCCATCTGAGGAATTCCGAATGAACTATGTCTTCAAAATAGAACAAAATTTTAACCCATAAAACACCAAGTCTTGGAATGATCCACCACAATTCCCACAGGACCTAAAGGCAGAAGAAGGCCCTGAAACCACAGTGAAAACTTAGAGCCGTGTTTTCTTCTTCTGCCTATGCGCATCTCTACTTTTGTGAAAATTTTTCAGCAGTACAATTTCGGAACGACTTGATGACCTTGAACTTGTTTTCCCGATTTGGATATTCAGTGTTATATCCCCACCCCCTCCCCTCAACTCTCACTGTCAACAACCCCACGACAGTTTCCATTAACCGAACTTTCCATTACTCCGGACTGTAGAGCCCCTTAGCGGCGGATGTTTCCCATGGCCAAGGTCGTCTCGTTCCACCCCGGCAGGCAAAGGTCCAAGAATAAATTAGCATGATTTATATCCAGTTCTATAAATCTAGCTCTGCGACCATAAATCTCGAGGCGAGTCCCTCGTCGTGTGAGCTCTGGTGTCTGCTGTTGTAACAAAACAGCCCAAACCAGTTGTCACGACCAGACCAAGTTCGAGGGTTCCATCGGGTTGGCCCCAAGACGTGGGTCAAGTGATACGGCCTTGACCTACATGTAGTAACATGTTATTACACTGACTTGATGATGACGAGGTTCTCAAAGTGTTGTGTCGTCGCCATTGTGGAAACTCTGAGAACTACTGCTCTGTTGTAAAAATTTTGAATCCTGAAGACCTTTTAGAATTTATATCTGCTCTTGGAATGATCATGACAAGTATTGTCTATTAATGTCTAGCGCGGTATCGTTAGTTAATGTTTGGCTGTAAGCATCGCTGCCTATGTCTTTATCAGTACCATCACCTGGAGTCGATATTAGTGTCGTCAAGTTATTATATCGATACCATAAGTTGGTGTTTGGATGTATGTATCGTTGCCAGGTATCTCTGTCAATACTATTACCTGGAGTTTATATCGTATCGTCAAGTTATTATATCGATACCATAATTGGTGTTTGGATGTATGTATCGTTGCCAGGTATCTCTGTCTGTACCATTACATGGAGTCTATATCAGTATCGTCAAGTTATTATATCGGTATCGAGATTGTTTTCTATTTGAAAGTGTGTCGACATCTAATTGCAATAAATACATGCGCATGCGTTTAAACAACCAGTCAATAAGTTTGTGTAATAATAATTTTTTTTTTATTTGAAAGCGTGCTGCGTGGAAACTATATTTAAAAATAGAGTTATTATGAGTTCGTTTCGTGGTTCTATTTCCCGATTATAATTTTACTATGAAGTTACTACTAAAAAAATGGCCAGATTCCAATGATTTATCAATGTAATTGATTGTAAAACTCTCTGCTATGTGATTAATTATTTCGATATAGCGAATGATTTTCGTAGAATAACTTTTTATCCCGGTTTGCGTCTCACACGACCTATGACCTATGACCTATGTTTGCCTCAAGATTTCTTACATTTTTAATTGTGCCTAAACATTTGTTACTAAGCCTAAACATATTTTAGATTTTTTTTATTGCTCCTTGATTATTATTTTTTTTTATCCAATACTGTACTGTGACTAAAATTTTCTTCCGTTTCTTAATGAGCTTAAATTTAAGTCGCAATCTATTTGAGTTCGAACGTTTATCACTGGCAGCATTCAATTCCTTTACAGTAGAAACCAATTTGTTACAATTCAATATCATTTAAAAATAGTTTCCTGAATTCCAGGGACTGAACGGATTAAAGAGGTGTCATTTAGAAATCAATATCTTTATATATCCATACCAAAGAACTGCAACTGTGCTGCACCAGTTGCCTCTATTGAACGAGTTGCCCTCCCTTTCCTTGACGTCTTGATTCCACCCACGCCTAAATCGACTTCTTTACTCCCTACGGTAGATAACAAATCGTAGTCAAGGTAAAGACAAATAAGGGGGAGCTCTACCAAGGGGCGCAACCCAGTCATTGAACTAAGGGAGACAAATACAACCGTAAGGCCAACGACTTGTCACGGCTTTGATCGGCCGCCATTTATCAAAATCGCTCGGTGTTTCCTCGATGTTTGCTCCTCATGTTCAGCGGCAGGTAATCCTGATTAGCTTTTGTCCCTGTTGACAGACGAAAGAACGGACTCGCTTTACATTTGGTCGGGATCTTGACGGAGTGCACCGGGTTTCTGACGGGCTACTCCGGGTCTCTGGCGGGCTGTACTGGTTTTCTGGCGGGCTGTACTGGGATTCTGGCGGGCTGTACCGGGTCTCTGGCGGGCTGTACCGGGTCTCAGGTGGGCTGTACCGGGTCTCTGGTGGGCTGTACCGGGTTTCTAACGAGTTGTACGGGTCTCTGGCGGGATGTACCGGGATTCTGACGAGCGGTACCGGGTTCCTGACGAGCTGTACCGAGCTTCCGATGAGCTGTGCTGGATTCTGGCAAGCTGTACCGAGTTTCTGATGAGCTGTACTGGGTTCTGGCGAGCTGTATCACCATCTGACGAGCTGTACCAAGGTTCGAGTCCAAATCATCCCGGAATGTTATCCCGGGATTGTGAATCATGTGCGACTATACCGATCGAGGCATAGAAAATTATTGCCCATCCCTGGACAGAGTTTCAACTTTCTAACGTTAAACGTAGACTGGTTTAATGAGGGATATAGGAGAGGTCTCATGTATTTTCAGGCTCTATTTAGATCGATTTCGATGTCGATAAATATAATGTGACACTGTGTTTAAACAAAACAAACATCCCCTATCTTTGGCCCCATGCCAGTTTGGCCCTATCAGCCAATTTGGTATCATGCCAGTTTGGCCCTATCTGCCGACTTGGCCCTATCTGCCGACTAGGCCATATCTGCCGACTTCGGCCCCATGCCAGTTTGGCCCGTTTCTGTCGACTTTGGCCCCATGCCAGCTTGGCCCTATCTTTCGACTTCGGCCCCATGCCAGTTTGGCCCTATCTGCCGACTTTGGCCCCATGCCAGCTTGGCCCTATCTGCCAACTTTGGCACCACGCTAGTTTGTAAACTCACAGATCATACATAAAAATCTCCAGAAAGACATATGTTTTTTAAAGTGGATTTTAGCCGGTCAATGTTCGAGATCTCGCTATTTTCGACATTTGGCCGAGCACTTTCAACTGGTGCTAATTTAAGGTTTTGGCACTAGCATAAAATATTAAAACATAAAGTGATGATCATTGATAATAACTTAAAATCTTTTGCAACCAGTGAACGAATGACAATACTACACTTACGACCATGATACCATTTCAGGTACAAATCGTCTAAATATTTAAGACTCCCAAGAAATCTGTCTTCACGCTTTGCCACGACTATAACGTGATGGTACAACAAGTCACGGAGTACTTAGATTTATAGTTCTTAGTAATTATTGCTTTGTCATTTCAATTAAAGGAAAAAAAACACCTGTTAATCTTTAAGGCTTTGGAGGTACATGAAAGAGTGTTAAAACGGCCTATTACTTCAGCCATTAGTATTCAATCTAACGGTCAATCTGTAATCGATTTTCTTTTAACGTACACATTACACACGCCCCATCTAGACGAGAGATCATTGAGGGCAATAAATTATCTGGCTGTCTCTCCAGTCCTTCCATACATTCATGTGGCCGTGGTTAATGTTTCATCTGAGATTAGTTGCAAATAACAAACTCTTGTGCAATGTTGCACTGCATCCAGTTTTGTACAAAATTTTACACAGCAACAACAATATATACAACAATATATCTGATTATTATGTAGATTTGGTGCGCCGGGTAATTTAAAATTACTGCTCGGCCTCGGTGAGACATCTGTCCGGCCGCGCAGCCGCGCTCCTATAGGGAACATTGGCCGTGCTCAATTTGATCATATCACCTCAATCAAACAGTGATAAGTGATAGTGACGCCACTTCCTCTTCGACATCATTCAATCAAAAGGACAATCCCTAATCAGAATATTGTACTTAAACAGAATGTCAAGTTTTAACAGAACGTTAGTTTAAAATAATAAAACATTACGATGTCCAATTTTATCAAACTGTGTGGTTTGGTCAGATGGCGGTCACTAAGAATGGAAAAGTCCTCAAATATTGTGTCCTGCAAAGATGCCGTTCAAAGAGCCGCTCTCATTGAATCAGCATTACTGTCAATTCACTTTGCCAGGCCATCAGACAAACTGTCAATTCACTTTGCCAGGACATCAGAGAAACTGTCAATTACCTTTGCCAGGACATCAGTCAAACTGTCAATTCACTTTGCCAGGACATCAGACAAACTGTCCATTCCCTTTGCCAGGACATCAATTCACTTTCAATTATCGCGAGCCAAACGATGACAGAACACCTGTAAAGTATTGCACCGAGTAAGCCACCCACGCCAGGTCATGTGATAAACTTTTCAATAGAAGGCATACCGTCTGATTAGGCCGAGTGCTTAGTAATGACGATGTTACAAGCACCTGGTGCACTCAGCTAGAATTGTGGTTGGGTGAGAGAGGGGTTATCATATTAAAATACAATCCGTTACTGGCAACAGAAGTGGTGGACGGCAACTCTTTGAGATGTGTCATGTCCTGTCACACAGGCTAGAGTCACGTGACTCGTGTCAGAAGATAACATGACGGACATCAAAAGTGTCATGCTAGAGATCGAAACGTTCACGGCAGACACCAAAAATGTCGTGGCAGATATCGAAATTGTCACGACAGACACCGGAAAAAGTCACGACAAAACCGAAACAATCCCGACATAAATATCTTAACTGCTACTGCATACAGAAAAACTGTCACGACAGTCACGGACACTGTCACAACAAGCACCGGAACTGTCACGACAAGCATCGAAACTGTCATGACCGACACCGAAACTGTTACGACAAGCACCAAAACTGTCACGGTAAGCACGGGAACTGTCACGACCGACACAGAAACTGTCACGGTAAGCACCGGAACTGTCACGACAAGCACCGGAACTGTCACGACAAGCACCGGAGCTGTCACGACAAGCACCGGAACTGTCACGACAAGCACCTGAACTGTTACGACATACACCGAACTGTCACGACAGACACCAAACTGTCACGACTCACGACATACACCAAACTGTCACGACAGACACCAAACTGTCACGACAGACACCAAACTGTTACGACTCACGATATACACCAAACTGTCACGACTCACGACAGACACCAAACTGTTACGACAGACACCAAACTGTCACGACAGACACCAAACTGTCACGACTCACGACATACACCAAACTGTCACGACAGACACCAAACTGTCACGACAGACACCAAACTGTCACGACAGACATCAAACTGTCACGACAGACACCAAACTGTCACGACTCACGACAGACACCAAACTGTTACGACAGACACCAAACTGTCACGACAGACACTAAACTGTCACGACAGACACCAAACTGTCACGACAGACACCAAACTGTCACGACTCACGACAAACACCAAACTGTCACGACAGACACCAAACTGTCGCGACAGACACCAAACTGTCACGACTCTCGACAGACACCAAACTGTTACGACAGACACCAAACTGTCACGACTCACGACAGACACCAAACTGTTACGACAGACACCAAACTGTCACGACAGACACCAAACTGTCACGACTCTCGACAGACACCAAACTGTTACGACATACACCAAACTGTCACGACAGACACCAAACTGTCACGACTCACGACATGCACCAAACTGTCACGACTCACGACAGACACCAAACTGTCACGACTCACGACAGACACCAAACTGTTACGACAGACACCAAACTGTCACGACATACACCAAACTGTCACGACTCACGACAGACACCAAACTGTCACGACATACACCAAACTGTCACGACTCACGACATACACCAAACTGTCACGACTCACGACAGACACCAAACTGTCACGACAGACACCAAACTGTCACGACAGACACCAAACTGTCACGACAGACACCAAACTGTCACGACATACACCAAACTGTCATGACTCACGACATACACCAAACTGTCACGACTCACGACAGACACCAAACTGTCACGACAGACACCAAACTGTCACGACAGACACCAAACTGTCACGACATACACCAAACTGTCACGACATACACCAAACTGTTACGACAGACACCGCACTGTCACGACGGACAAAAAAACGTTCACTACAGACACCAAAACTGTCACGACAGACACCAGACTGACACGAGAGACACTCATCTGTTCTTCAGAACTAAAAAAATTGTTAAGCTCAACAACAAAACATATCTTAGTCACCTCTCTGGGAGTTATAATGGCTTGAGTCCCAGGTTCCACAGATTAACTATATTACATTACATCTGTTGCTAAAAAAATAATAAAGATGAGACATATTAAACATCGTTTTTCAAATTAAAAAATATATTGCAGTACCTTCAAAGAGGTATGGGTTACCGTAGTTCATTTTTTTACTCTTAATTTTATTTATCTATATATAGAGAAACTGTCAATTACCTTTGCCAGGACATCAGTCAAACTGTCAATTCNTCCCTTGAAATTAAGATTAAGAAAATTGAATATAAAAAAATTACTTGAAATAAGAAAAAAAAATTATATTATTTCTAGCCATGACTTTATAATAAATAATGTTATATTTAATTTTAACCATGACTTTATAAGGAAAAAATGTTTCATTTATTTCCAACCGTGACTTTATCAGTTTAAAAAATGTTTCATTTATTTCCAACCGTGACTTTATCAGTTTAAAAAATGTTTCATTTATTTCCAACCGTGACTTTATAAATAAAAAAAAAAGGGAAGTTACTCGTTAGCCGGCCAAAATGGGACTCAACTGATGTGCTTGTGTAATTTGCTGTATTAGTAAATATTAGGTGTCAGATACATATGAAAATTTTTGTTCATTTGCCATACAGGTAAATATTATGTCCATCTGTCATACAGGTAAATATTGCGTCCATTTGTCATACAGGTAAATATTGTGTCCATCTGTCATACAGGTAAATATTGTGTTCATCTGTCATACAGGTGAACATTGTGTCAATCCGTCATGTATTGTCATATTATGTCCATCTTTCATACAGGTAAATCTTGTCTCCGTCTGTCATACAGGTAAATCTTGTCTCCGTCTGTCATACAGGTAAATCTTGTCTCCGTCTGTCATACAGGTAAATCTTGTGTCCAATGTATATTACAGGTCAATCTTGTGTCCATCTGTTATACAGGTAAATACTGTGTCCAACTATCATACAAGTAAATCTTATGTCCATCTGTCATACAGGTAAATCTTGTGTCCATCTGTCATACAGGTAAATCTTGGTTCCATCTGTCATACAGGTAAATTTTGTGTCCATCTGTCATACAGGTAATTGTTGTGTCCATCTGTCATACAAGTAAATTTTGGTTCCATCTGTCATACAGGTAAATTTTGTGTACATCTGTCATACAGGTAAATCTTGGTTCCATCTGTCATACAGGTAAACTGTGTCCATCTGTCATACAGGTAAATCTTGGTTCCATCTGTCATACAGGTAAATTTTGTGTCCATCTGTCATACAGGTAAATCTTGGTTCCATCTGTCATACATGTAAATTTTGTGTCCATCTGTCATACAGGTAAATCTTGGTTCCATCTGTCATGCAGGTAAATTTTGTGTCCATCTGTCATACAGGTAAATCTTGGTTTCCTCTGTCATACAGGTAAATGTTGTGTCCATCTGTCATACAGGTAAATGTTGTGTCCATCTGTCATACAGGTAAATATTATGTCCATCTGTCATACAGGTAAATGTTGTGTCCATCTGTCATACAGGTAAATGTTGTGTCCATCTGTCATACAGGTAAATATAGTGTCCATTTCTCATACAGGTAAACTGTGTACATCTGTCATACAGGTAAATATAGTGTCCATTTCTCATACAGGTAAACTGTGTTCAGCTGTCATACAGGTAAATATAGTGTCCATTTCTCATACAGGTAAACTGTGTCCATCTCGCATACAGGTAAATATTGTGTCCGTCTGCCATACAGGTCAATCTTGTGTCGAACACGAGCATTTCCTTAACAAAACTCCCCTTTTTTAAAATTATGAATAAATTTATCCCAATTGATTTTCTTTACCATTTTCCAGTTATCAACAATGTCCATCTTATCAACGACGCGCATATTATCCACAATATCCATGTTATCCACTACACTCATTTAATCCACAAATAGCCGCAACGTTTCAATTGTGCATTAAGCTTGATGACGTCACGGCCAAGTGTCTGCTCGTATGAACACACCTGCAGCAAACCCAAGAAGCGGGGCAAACAAACTGATTTGCATTTCCATTCTTCCAATACATTACCCTCAGCTCTGCAGACGACGACTCAATAGAATACCTTCATAGTGGTCCTCAAAAGCGTTTGTTGGGCCACCTAATAAGCATTTAAGGTCCTCGTAGTTTTAGACCCCTATAACAATACTGTTATTGTAATCTGTTATCGTGCTCTTCATCTGAACATTTAATTACTTTTCTTATCGTTATCCTAAATTGATAAATTTTGTAAACATTTTTTGACAACTTAAAAGTTGATGGTCAATCTCGTTTAAAAAATCAACTTGTGTTTTCTTTCAATCACGCACGTATAATCATATACATACACTCTATGGCGGATTAGGGAGGGGGGCTGAGCGTTTTAGGGGCCCCCAAACTTTTTATATTTATAATAAAAGTGTACAAATGTTTTCACGAACCCTTGAAAATATAAAAAATAAAAAATTTAAAAATATTAACTATACAGCTGATCGCGAATCAGACCGGATACTACTGATAGAGTTAATAATCGATAAAAAGTGATTTAATTGGCTCACTTAGAGAACATAGTATGAAGTATAGTTTATATTTTAAAAATTTCTCTTTTTAGTCAAGCTCCGCTGGCCGTTTAGAGAGAGTACAGACCCGTGATGCAACCGGTGTGGGGTTCGATTCCCATCAGTGGAAGATAAAAATTTTCTGTTCACACTCAATATTAATATTTCACAAACACTTCAAAAGTTATTTCTTCGTGTTCGTTTATTATTAATTTTTCATTATTAATATTTAGTTACAGTTCTATATTAGCTGTTAACAATCATTTTATTTTAAGGGACGCTGGCTGGATAGGGCTAGGGCCCCCGTTTGATTGCAGCCGGGGCCCCGTGCAGTCTTAATTCGCCCCTGCATACACTTTAGTTCAGAATATTGTTATTTTTTGAAAATGTCTTTAAGACACGGAAAATAACTCAGTCAAACAAAAATGTCAATCGCCTGCTTTTGGTACTTTCTTTGAAATTTGCAGTTAAATGACGTCCAATATCTTCATTTTTAGCTTTAATCTAGCGTATCAATTAATTAATTGGTAATTTTTCAAAATTTAGCGATTAAATTTAAATCATTCTATAACAGTCCTAGTTTTTTTTTTTTTGACAACTTGAAAGTTGATTGTCAAGCTCGTTAAAAAAAATCAAGTTGTGTTTTCCTTAAATCACAAGTGTTGAGAGGTTGAAGTGAAGTTTTTCCCGTGCACTTATGTTAGAATAACTTTGACATTTTCCATTACACAATTTTCTGTCTACCCACATATAGGCTACTCATATACATTCTGCTGTGTATTTGTTGATTGGGAACCGAGGACGGCCTTACAGAATTCATCTGGTGATCCAAAGAAACGATCTAAAACTAAGTATTTGTGCTCTGGTCATACCATGCCTGACCTCGCACAATACTAACACACGTGTCATGACTCTCCTTATATAGGAGGTCTTATCTTATCTGTACAGACACTCCTTGTATACAGAAGATTATTGCGTCCTACACTCATATATGGTTTGTGACTAGTCCTGCATTTTTTTTTTTACAGTTTTAAATGTTGATAAATTGTTGGGTTTCCCGGTTTCTTCAGGCAACCTTCCACGCCCGAATACCGGACGGGAAGAAAGAAAACGTGTATGTGTTTGTTCTTGCATGAGGACTAAGAAAGGTGTTTTTATCTTTATGTCTATTAAAGGGTTGTATTAGTTTTTCTTTGTGTTGTATTTCTAAATTATAATTAATTGCTTTATGTATAATTACTAATTTACTCTTGGCTCTTCTATCCTCTAGTGTTTTAAGGTTTATGGATGTAACTAATGGTGTTACTCTTGTTAGTTTTGAATATTCTCCAGAAACGAATCTGGCAGCTTTTTTTTGAATTTGTTCTAGTTCATCAATATTTTCTATGGTAGATGGGTCCCAAACAGAAGATCATAATGTACAAACAACGGTTAATTATTTACAGGCCCATATAAACAAAATATTTCTTTTGATATAAAAATATTTTACTATTTGCAGGCCCATATATACAACATATAATTATTTACGGCCCTATATAATCAATATTTCAATATTTACGGGCCTATATAATCATTATTTCAATATTTACGGGCCTATATAATCAATATTTCAATATTTACGGGCCTATATAATCAATATTTCAATATTTACGGGCCTATATTATCAATATTTCAATATTTACGGGCCTATATTATCAATATTTCAATATTTACGGGCCTATATAATCAATATTTCAATATTTACAGGCCCATGCACATAAATGCATTTTCTGATATTTCCTAAGATCTACTGAAGGCAAATAAAACATTTAGATCCCAAAATTAAGAATAATTCCATACATAAAAAATTATTTAAAAAAAAGGATAATTAACGAAATATATTAATAATACTAATAATCCCATTTCAGACAATGACGGCCTATAGGGCAAGAGAAGTAGCATTCACAAGTTTCATTGGGCAACAACTAACGCGCAATGGATTGTGTGGCCAGCACATTTTTCCGGGGGCCTTGCCATTACCGGGGCTCCAACCCGTGACTCTCTTTTGTCTCGATTCGTCAGTCCAGCGCGCTTGTTGAATACATTATTGAATTAATATGCAAACATTGGTTTATACAACTTGTTTTATAGGACTTATTTTATACGACTAATTTAATCGTACTAGCTTTGTATTGATGATTTGATACAACTAGTTTTATCTTACTAGTTTTATATTACCAGTTTTATTTTACTAGTTTTATATTTCTAGTTTTATCTTACTAGTTTTATATTACCAGTTTTATATTTCTAGTTTTATCTTACTAGTTATATATTACTAGTTTTATATTACTAGTTTTATATTTCTAGTTTTATATTTCTAGTTTGAAGGTTAGGGTTAAAGTTAGCATAGACTAATAGGAAGATATATTTCATAATATGCCACGCCACATGTTTCGTGACAAGGCCATCATGTTCTTGTTCTTGTATCGAATATTTATTCGTGTGACGATACCTAATAAATCAGTGTAGCCTATAGTCAATGTCGAGTATGACGAAACGATTACATGGGAGCTCAGATTGACTTAAGTCATCCAGACGTGATATCGATTCTGTCATCATGTTAGTCACACTGCAACCAAAGCAAGGGCGTTAATACCATATTTACGATGTGTTTGAGTTATATTTCTTGAAAACTACCATGATATTTTTTTCGGCAAATATATAGCCAATATTGTCATTAATAAATGGTGTAACATTTGTTTATCACATTATCAAAATCTTTCGACAAGTCTCGCTTAAAACATCTTTACTCTAGTAACACTTTTACGCACTGGTTTATAGTCATTGGCAATTCAAGCAGGGGGTACAATTCTATTTTAGAAACACGGAGTACTTTGCCCTTGGGCTACGCCTATTGCATTGGTTCTAAATTCTTTCTTTTCCTAATAGTAATAGAAGTAGTAATAGTAATGTAAGTAATAATAGTAATGTAAGTAATAATAGTAATAGAAGTAATAATAGTAATAGAAGTAAATAAGGAAAAAATATGAAACCGAACTAAAAAAGTATTATAATCAAGGATGATATAAAATACCCAATAATTTATGGAATCTGGTTCGTGCATTGTTGCGAAAACTGAACTTTCTTTTTTTCTTCTAAAATTACGATTTTGTTATCCAATCCATGTTTCCTGACCACAATATGACGTCAGGCAATACATTGCAATAAAGTAAAACATGACAACAAATAAAAGGACAGTAAAAATATTGGGCTTCAAAACATTGAAGTATTTTCTCATTAAAAATATTTTTTTTTCTCACTTAAAGGTATAAGTTGGTCTACCTTTCAGGAAATGAAAAAAGAAAACAAGACATAAATTTAAAAACAAAAATCAAAACAAATATCCTTAATAATTTTTAGTTAAAACATTGCCAATAAAATACAGTAAAGAGAAAATTTGTAATGTTGTTTGGAGTTAGGCTATTGGTCTTTGAGGCGTATGAGAACTATCTTAAATTCTAGCGTCTTAATTATTTTTAGAATTAACCTATTTAAAATTCTCGTTTTTTGTGAGATGCTTAAAGTTAAACTATTTGTCTTTGAGATGTTTAGAGTTAAACTATTTGTCTTTGAGATGTTTAGAGTTAAACTATTTGTCTTTGAGATGTTTAGAGTTAAACTATTTTCATTTATTTGATGTATCGCTTGGAAGGACTTCCAGCACTGAAGACATCTAATACGCCGTAGCCAAGACAGTTTACTAACATCTCCATGGTCCGTTTTCTTTCTTCTTGTAACCCAAACTGTTCCTGACCAAGACCGTTGACTAACATATCCATGGACGTTTTCTTGTTTGTCTCTTCTTGTAACCCAAACTGTTCCTGCCCAAGACAGTTGACTAACATCTCCATGGACCATTTTCTTTCTTTTGTAACCCAAACTGTTCCTGGCCAAGACCGTTGACTAACATCTCCATGGACGTTTTCTTGTTTGTCTCTTCTTGTAACCCAAACTGTTCCTGCCCAAGACCGTTGACTAACATCTCCATGGACCATTTTCTTTCTTCTTGTAACCCAAACTGTTCCTGACAAAGACCGTTGACTAACATCTCCATAGACCATTTTCTTTCTTCTTGTAACCCAAACTGTTCCTGACCAAGACCGTTGACTAACATCTCCATGGACCATTTTCTTTCTTCTTGTAACCCAAACTGTTCCTGGACAAGACCGTTGACTAACATCTCCATGGACGTTTTCTTGTTTGTCTCTTCTTGCAACCCAAACTTTTCCTGGCCAAGACCGTTAACAAACATCTCCATGGACCATTTTCTTTCTTCTTGTAACCCAAACTGTTCCTGGACAAGACCGTTGACTAACATCTCCATGGACGTTTTCTTGTTTGTCTCTTCTTGCAACCCAAACTTTTCCTGGCCAAGACCGTTAACTAACATCTCCATGGACCATTTTCTTTCTTCTTGTAACCCAAACTGTTCCTGACCAAGACCGTTGACTAACATCTCCATGGACCATTTTCTTTCTTCTTGTAACCCAAACTGCTCCTGGCCAAGACCGTTGACTAACATCTCCATGGACCGTTTTCTTTCTTCTTGTAACCCAAACTGTTCCTGACCAAGACCGTTGACTAACATCTCCATGGACCATTTTCTTTCTTCTTGTAACCCAAACTGTTCCTGACCAAGACCGTTGACTAACATCTCCATGGACGTTTTCTTGTTTGTCTCTTCTTGTAACCCAAACTGTTCCTGGCCAAGACCGTTGACTAACATCTCCATGGACGTTTTCTTGTTTGTCTCTTCTTGTAACCCAAACTGTTCCTGACCAAGACCGTTGACTAAAATCTCCATGGACGTTTTCTTGTTTGTCTCTTCTTGTAACCCAAACTGTTCCTGGCCAAGACCGTTGACTAACATCTCCATGGACCATTTTCTTTCTTCTTGTAACCCAAACTGTTCCTGACCAAGACCGTTGACTAACATCTCCATGGAACGTTTTCTTTCTTCTTGTAACCCAAACTGTTCCTGGCCAAGACCGTTGACTAATATCTCCATGGACCATTTTCTTTCTTCTTGTAACCCAAACTATTCCTGGCTAAGACCCTTGACTAACATCTCCATGGACCGTTTTCTTTCTTCTTGTAGCCCAAACTGTTCCTGGCTAAGACCCTTGACTAACATCTCCATGGACCGTTGACTAACATGTCCATGGACCGTTTTCTTTCTTCTTGTAGCCCAAACTGTTCCTGGCTAAGACCCTTGAATAACATCTCCATGGACCATTTTCTTTCTTCTTGTAACCCAAACTGTTCCTGCCCAAGACCGTTGACTAACATCTCCATGGACCGTTTTCTTTCTTCTTGTAGCCCAAACTGTTCCTGGCTAAGACCCTTGACTAACATCTCCATGGACCGTTGACTAACATCTCCATGGACCGTTTTCTTGTTTGTTTCTTCTTGTAACCCAAACTGTTCCAGGCCAAGACCGTTCACACGACACCATCAAGACACTGTGCCAACTTGGCATGGGGTGGATGTGAAAAGAAATTACATTTATCTCCCCCAGCAGGGCGCGCTGGGGGCGCAGATGGCAAGGAAATCTTACACCCCATCCGAGGACCCGACACAAGCACTTACCCCATTGGAGCGCCTGGCCCAGCGTGGCACACCTGCAAGTGGTTCTCCAGTACTTATGTCCCCGCATGTTATCAAAGCCACACGGAGACTGTGGTCTGGATGGTAACAAGAACAGGTACTGGATACATAGCTTGATGGAGGATGGGGGGGGGGTGTGCATGTGTGGGATTGGGGTAGTGTGTGCATGTGTGGGATGGGGGGAGGCCTAAGATTTTGGGATAGATTTTTTTTTTCAGGGGAAGTGTTAAATTCCTGAAATGTGTAATTTTTATTTTGTTTGCATCATAGAGCATAGGCGATACGTTTTGCGGCTAAAACACACATTTTTAAAATATATTTTTCATGATTTAACTAAACAAAATTTCAACAAAGTATGTAACAAATTAATAGTTTAAATGCTCGATGTAAAATAGATATGATGAACTGTCACCATTAACTACAATTGTAATGAAAATAACACCCCTCATCGTAAACAAAACCTGTCAATAAAACAGTGCTATTGTTAGAAGAAAGTTTGGCTTCAATAATTATTTATATAATTAACTAAACTTTTTCATATCGTCGTAATCTATTGTAAATTAAGCTTTTAAAAAATTAAATAAATAAACCTTTCTCATAGATGTATCCCTTATTTCCACAAAAAACAAGGAATTGTAACTCGTTCCATAGAAAAGTACTTCCAGAGTTGTCTATCCTGACACATTCAAATAGTTCATTTTCTTGTACATTGTAAAGGTCAACATTTTTATTGCACTGAAAGTTAACACATTTATTTTACTGAAAGTTAACACATTAATTTTACTGAAGGTCAACACATTTATTTATTTCCCTGAAAGTTAACACATTTATTTTACTGAAGGTCAACATATTTATTTATTTCCCTGAAAGTTAACACATTTATTTTACTGAAGGTCAACACATTTATTTATTTCCCTGAAAGTTAACACATTTATTTCACTGAAAGTCAACACATTTATTTCTCTGAAAGTTAACACATTTATTTCACTGAAAGTCAACACATTTATTTATTTCCCTGAAAGTCAACATGTTTTTAATAACTTAGGTCAACACTTTTAATTTTATTGAAAGGCAACATTTTATTTTACTGAAGGTCAACAATGTTTTATTTTACAGAAGGTCAACACTTTTTTTAATGTACTGAAGGTCAACACTGTTTTATTTTACAGAAGGTCAACATTTTTTTAAATTTACTGAAGGTCAACCGTTTTTTTATGCCCCTTAAATTTTCAACGCTCATACTCTCGTTATTATCGGAGAGATACCTGTTTGGGACCATAGAGTTCTAATCTAGTGGTCCTTCCAAGTGAAGTGGTCCCATCATGTGGTCCGGCCAAGTGGTCCCATCATGTGGTCCGACCAAGTGGTCCTGGGATGTAGTCTGAGCTAGTAGTCCCATCATGTGGTCTGTTCAGTTGGTCAACATGTGCTTTCATTAAAACACAGAAAGATTAGACGCTACAGTGTCAGAAAACACAAACCACGCCCCTTACGATGTCTTACAAGCTTACAGTAGTGAGCCATACCGTTTATACTTCACACGAGCACCTGCCATTTTACTCCTCTTGTATCACCTGTAGTGTGTCGTGAGTGAAAGGTACACTTTCAATTTTTGTGTCGTGAGTGAAAGGTACACTTTCAATTTTTGTGTCGTGAGTGAAAGGTACACTTTGAATGTTTGTGTTGTGTGTGGTGTGTGATGTATCGAAACGATGTCACGTGATGTCCCCGGTACCTCAGCTCTAGAACGAGCATTATAAACGATCCGTTTTCCCGGGGCTAAGGATATCCCTGAGTCCACCCAGCATCGAATGGGTACCAGACATTAGCTAGGAAAACAAAGGCGGATTCGTATTGCGTTGAACCCTCATAGTCGTGGCCTATGTTCTCTGTGACTGTGTTGAACCCTCATAGTCGTGGCCTATGTTCTCTGTGACTGTGAACCCTCATTACCGCGTGGCCTATGTTCTCTGTGACTGTGAACCCTCATAGTCGTGGCCTATGTTCTCTGTGACTGTGAACCCTCATAGTCGTGGCCTATGTTCTCTGTGACTGTGTTGAACCCTCATAGTCGTGGCCTATGTTCTCTGTGACTGTGTTGAACCCTCATAGTCGTGGCCTATGTTCTCTGTGACTGTGAACCCTCATAGTCGTGGCTTATGTTCTCTGTGACTGTGAACCCTCATAGTCGTGGCCTATGTTCTCTGTGACTGTGAACCCTCATAGTCGTGGCCTATGTTCTCTGTGACTGTGTTGAACCCTCATAGTCGTGGCCTATGTTCTCTGTGACTGTGTTGAACCCTCATAGTCGTGGCCTATGTTCTCTGTAACTGTTGAACCCTCATAGTCGTGGCCTATGTTCTCTGTGACTGTGAACCCTCATAGTCGTGGCCTATGTTCTCCGTGACTGTGAACCCTCATAGTCGTGGCCAATGTTCTCTGTGACTGTGTTGAACCCTCATAGTCGTATGTTCTCTGTGACTGTGAACCCTCATAGTCGTGGCCTATGTTCTCTGTGACTGTGAACCCTCATAGTCGTGGCCTATGTTCTCTGTAACTGTGAACCCTCATGGTCGTGGCCTATGTTCTCTGTGACTGTGAACCCTCATAGTCGTGGCCTATGTTCTCTGTGACTATGAACCCTCATAGTCGTGGCCTATGTTCTCTGTGACTGTGTTGAACCCTCATAGTCGTATGTTCTCTGTGACTGTGAACCCTCATAGTCGTGGCCTATGTTCTCTGTGACTGTG
>MUZC01002196.1:417411-437765 GCA_002072015.1 Radix auricularia
TATATATATATATATATATATGAGCAAGTTTTGCTTGCTTTAATGCCATTATTCAAATGTATGTCTGTCTATTTACTATTTACTATCCGTCTGTCTATATATCTAGAAACAAGGGTTATTCGTTATAATGCCAACATTCCACTGTCTGTGTGAACCCAGGTGATGTCCATTTCTCTCTTAGGCCACCCTGTTATAAGAACATTCGGCTCTGCCACCCAGTAACACCGACCTTGTCAAACACCAGTCATGCCAAGGTCAAGTGTTGTAATACAATGGCCATCCAAATGTTGATTAAGCTTCTATTTCCAGCCCTTTTTTTTCTGTCCATAAGTCAAACTAAACATAAACAACTCATAGCTACGCGCGGACACACACACACAGTCGATCTTTTATTCATTCCGCGTGCACAATTATTCCCGAAATCCCGCACAAGAACTTTGAAGGCAAGAAGAAATGAAGATGAATCCTTCAGGAGGGGACGACGAGGGCTGAACTAAAAACTCGAGCTCCATCCTGACACCGCCCACGAGCCCCTGTCCGTCCCTTTTCTACCGCTCTCCAATTTCGTCCCTCAAGTTTTAGGTTTGACATCTCATCAAGGCGCCCCTAAATCATGGCCGGCTCTGGTTATCTCCTCTGAACCAGACCCCTCCCCCCCTTTCATGATATGGGCCAGGGGAGTAGCTTCCCTTTTCCTATTGCATTACCATTCCTGTCGGGCACCCTCATTCCAAGATATCAGCATAGAGAGCGCTTCCTTTTTTTGTGTTCCCTCCCTATTATCATTCATATTTTGCACCCTACCATGTTCTCCCCCTCACCCCATCGCTGTTTTATTAAATACGGCACCCCAGCTCCCTTCAGGATCATCTGGCTGAGGTGGGGGGCGGAGAAGTTAGCACCCCTCACCATGTCCTCGTTTTGCTAAGGCATTAAAATGTTTAATTACTGTCATAGACAATCTAACAACCACCAAGACTATACATGGGATTATACATTTTTTAAAATTCGTGTTTGTTAAGTTTAGCCTAACTCACAACTATAAACTGATATAAATAGCAATGTCAAATGTTAATAATAGCAAGGCCTAAAATAAGTAATTTAACGATTGTAGCTTATTTAAAAAATGTAACTTTTTTTTTTACTACGGTAACAAATTTTACTACTTCAGAAGCTGTAAATAATTAAACTTATATAAAATAATTTTAGTGATATAACTAATTTAACTATGTTAAGGGTTTTCAATAATCTAACAATTTAAACTAATATATTTTTACTATAATTATACTATTATAATTTTAACTAATATAAATTTTAAAATTATAAATAACAACTTTAACTTATATAATTTTACTAATATAACAGATTTAACTAACAAAACTAACTTAATGAATATAACTAATGTAAGTAATATAAATGAATAAACTACTCTAATAAATATAACTAATGTAGCTAATATAACTGAATAAACTACTATAATTAATATAACTAATGTAAGTAATTTAACTGAATAAACTACTATTGTTAATATAACTAATGTAAGTAATGTAACTGAATAAACTACTCTAATTAATATAATGAAATTTCAATTAAATCGTGCTACTTTTAATTCCATTCACAAAAAATACATGACACGACTGCAGGACTTTTTGAACTGTATAATAAAGAAACATTCAAATTGTCTTGAAAATTTGGAACTCAAGTTTTTACAAATTTAAAGAGGGAAAAAGTAACAATTCACCCACATAAGTTGCATTGTTATAAAGACATTGGGTGTAAATAAAAGCAAGTCAAAGCGAAAACAATTGTCTGCTGTCCCGTTCATGTGGGGACGAGGGACCGAAAACGGTTTTTAATTATATGGGGTATATACAAATTGTAAAGAACTATTTCACCTTTTTTCCAAGTAGGCAGAAGAATGAAATTTTAGGCAATTGTTGAGTACACGTCCGCCATGGTAACAGTAAAAAAAATACATTCAAATTATTTCTGTCTGGATGCCGGGGGGCCTAAATGTAGTTTTTTCCTTATATGAGCTATATACAAACTGAAAATCACTAATTCACAAATTTCCCGTGTAGGCAGAAGTCTGAAACTTTGGGAGGTTTAGGAATACACATCTGCATGGTAAGGGGTGTAAAACAATTAACTTATCACTCCCCTGGCGGCTGGGGGCCGGGTCCCAAATGTATTTTTTCTTATATATGTGCCATTTGAGATGGCATCAAAGGCCCTGAGTTACTAAAACTCTTATAGGTCCCGCTGGGGAATCTCTTGGCAAACTCCCAACCCTCCCCCGAGGGGCGTAGCTGACAAGGGCACCCCCAACACGGTCCCCTCTAGGAGGGGGCCGCCTGGGCAGGGTTAAGTTTGCTCGAGGCTCGCCGTCCTGCCTCTCAAGGGGGTTTCCTCCAAAGGGAGGATGTGGATTTGCCTAATTCGACCCGCCGTAACTGCGGTGCCACCACAGCGCATGAAACGGATCTATCTACCTAGGACTGTCGCAAGATAGGGGGAATCATCATTGTAACCCTCCCGGGGGGTGCGGGCAACCGCAGAACCAACCACATAGTGTTGGGTAAGGGCACCCCTTATCGGGAAGGTTTCCTCAGAGCGGATGTCCGACCAAAGTTCTTCACGGCACTTTTTCTAGTGTTTTACTGGCCCTCCTGGCCCTAAACAGTGCCGTTCACTGATTCTAACTAGAAAGGGGGACGAAACGGCCGCCTCGGATGACCCGACCCTCAACGGGCACAATGGTTTTCATGATCGCCAGGGGTGATCTCCACCATGGTCGCCTCTGTCTTAGTTCCGTACGGCGGCTGTAATCATCTGTCTAACTTCCTAGCTAGCCCTAACCGGACTTCGACCTTCCTGGTCGGGACTTTTAGTTTCGGGTTTCACGTACCCTACTCATCCCGGGGACCACGTAGAGGTAAGCCCCTTCCCCGGGTTTTCTTACATATAAACGGGCTTATTCTCCAATTTTTTCCGTGTAGGTAGAATTAATGAAGCATTTGGGAAGTTGCTGAAGAGGCTATCACAACGGTAATTAACTCCTGCTCACGTGAGGCCGGATTTCCTCTTATATGTGCTTTACAAAAATAAAAAAAGCCCTAATTCTCCTAATTCTGAGTGGGTAGAAGCAGACATTTTTGGAAGTTGTTGAGTACAGTCTGCGGTGATAACAAGCGAAAAAATATTTACATTATCACTTACTGGGAGCCGGGGGCCAAAATGTATTTTTTTAAAAACTTATATAAGCTATATAAAATCTGAAAATCACCTGCTCTACTATTTCGCGTGTATGTAGAAGAATGAAAATTCGGAAAGTTTTTAAGTACACTACCACGAGGAAGCAATCATAACTGGTGCACAGTCTCTTGGGATTGCTGGTATAGACTTGCAGACACTATGTTTTTCTCATGGGCAGTTGTATGTTACTTCTCCAGAGTGGGCAAAGAGGAAAATCTTTGTGTACACACTCAAATCGGAACTGCCAAATTTTTGTCTATCACATTGCTTTAAGATAAATGTACTCTTTTATTGCATGCAAATAAACAATTTTGAATGCTTGTACAGAAAACCTTATTTTAAAAAAACTCGGGTACTTGCACCTAGTTTATATATATATATATATATATATATTTGTGGTAAAATTGAATAAAACAACAAAAATAAACATTAAAAAATTTCTGATTAGGTCTAAAAATCTTGTCAACAAAGTGACTTCAGTTTTGTTTTTGAACATGGGAGACTAGAGCTGATCAGATGACTTCGAAAGTTAAGTCAAGAAAATGAAGTCAATTTAATATCGAGATAAATTCACAGCTATGTTTAAAATTAGGATATCACCTGTCAGGTTTACTTGAATGTTTTTCCACGGATAACGTTTGAAACCTTATAAAAAGACAACACCCGCCCCTTCTCTTTTTCCCTTTGCTCCAAAATCCTATTTCTCCCCTTGTAATTCCCCCCCCCCCCACAGTACAAACACGGGGTGTAGCCATTAAATCTTGTCCCACAAAGGAACATTGACCGTTCTCTAATGCAGTCAGCGATGTTTTCAAGTACTAATTCCTAAATTGCAAGGTCTGGTTGCCGTGTGGGTGGGGGGCGAGCAGGGCAAGGGGTAGGAGGGTCATCTCAGAAGTAAATTCCACCAGCGTTGTCAGCGCCAAACGTTTCAATCTCGACGGCTCTCAAACCGCGGTCCGCGGAACACCGATTCCTTTTAGCTTAGACCAGATCTTCGCCTCTTTGTGAAGGAAGAGCGGAGAATCAAAGTCTTCTGCAACTTCGGAAACAAAAAGAAACAACAACAACAAAACAACTAGCAGTCTCCGTAAAACGATTCCTGTGATTTAGAGAAATTTTCCCGTGGAGGGTGGGGTGGGGGCGGGTGAGATTTTAATGATTCCCAAAGTTTCCGTGTGAAAAGATACTGGATCCGGTCTCACTGCCCGGCCCCAGAGAGCGGGGCAAACAGCGGAGAGGTCTAGCTTGACTTAAGACGGGGTCCGCGCCCAAAGTGGAGATACATAAATCAGTCAGTCGCGGTCAAGCTTTGGTGGCCAGCGATGGCCGGACATCTGTTGTGGATGTGCCACGGGCTCGGGAGATGCGGAGCTAGAGGAAGGTTCGGGAATGAAATTTAGAGATTTGAAACGGATCAAAGACCTCACTCCCCTGTAATGAAACTTTCGGGAAGGAGATAGCAGATAGGAGATAATTTAAAAGAAATAAAAAAAAAAACAAATTGAATGCACCAGAAACAGAGATATTATTAATCATTGTTATTGAAAGAGACAAATATTTTTAAAATATTACAATCAAGATTTGAGATTATGAAAAAAGAAGGCGTTTGAATTTTATGGGAAGAAATAAGAACTATGATATTTGTATTTAATATGCCTTTTATTGCAAGCTTAATCTAACCAATGGCCAATGGTATCGCGAAATTTTGAGAAAATTTATAACACTACGAGTTATTCACTTTCAAAACATAATAATGTAGGTGGTAAGACAAGATCTTCTGTATAGAAGGACCGTCTCTAATGTAGATGGTAAGACGAAAGGTCTTCTGTATAGAAAGACCGTTTCTAATGTAGGTGGTAAGACAAGATCTTCTGTATAGAAGGACCGTCTCTAATGTAGGTGGTAAGACAAGATCTTCTGTATAGAAGGACCGTCTCTAATGTAGATGGTAAGACGAAAGGTCTTCTGTATAGAAGGACCGTCTCTAATGTAGGTGGTAAGACAAGATCTTCGGTATAGAAGGACCGTCTCTAATGTAGGTGGTAAGGTGACAAGATCTTCTGTATAGAATGACCGTCTCTAATGTAGGTGATAAGACAAGATCTTCTGTATAGAAGGACCGTCTCTAATGTAGATGGTAAGACAAGATCTTCTGTATAGAATGACCGTCTCTAATGTAGGTGATAAGACAAGATCTTCTGTATAGAAGGACCGTCTCTAATGTAGGTGGTAAGACAAGATCTTCTGTATAGAAAGACCGTCTCTAATGTAGGTGGTAAGACAAGATCTTCTGTATAGAAGGACCGTCTCTAATGAAGATGGTAAGACGAAAGATCTTCTGTATAGAAGGACCGTCTCTAATGTAGATGGTAAGACAAGATCTTCTGTATAGAATGACCGTCTCTAATGTAGGTGGTAAGACGAAAGGTCTTCTGTATAGAAGGACCGTCTCTAATGTAGATGGTAAGACGAAAGATCTTCTGTATAGAAAGACCGTTTCTAATGTAGGTGGTAAGACAAGATCTTCTGTATAGAAGGACCGTCTCTAATGTAGATGGTAAGACGAAAGGTCTTCTGTATAGAAAGACCGTTTCTAATGTAGGTGGTAAGACAAGATCTTCTGTATAGAAGGACCGTCTCTAATGTAGGTGGTAAGACAAGATCTTCTGTATAGAAGGACCGTCTCTAATGTAGGTGGTAAGACAAGATCTTCTGTATAGAAAGATCGTCTCTAATGTAGGTGGTAAGGTTACAAGATCTTCTGTATAGAAGGACCATCTCTAATAATGTATAATAGGCTGAAGGTACACTTGAATGTCGTAATGACGTCAAACTTGACCACCCATGCGAATGGTTTCACTAAAAGGTGAGGAGGAGCGGGAATGAATAGGTCACGTGACATGCACCATATTAAAGTTCTGGACCTCCTACAGACCCCCTCCCCCGAGTTTTATGTACCCACGACAACTATGGACACGATGGTCGTAAATAATGAACCACACTCCGCACTCCGCACTCCGCTTGTCACCTCTATAGGTAGTGGAGTTTCATGTTTCTCAGACCATCGGTCAGTGTTCACGCACCAGGCTTCCCACGTTTACTAGTCCACGAATTTCGGCCCGTTTCGGCCGGTAGCCTGACATAAGGCGTTACTTAATTTATGGCCGGCACTGGACACACAAATAACTGGACTTTCTGACACCGGAGTTAGAGGGCCACACGTGGACGCTTGGACTCTTTAGCTACTGGAGTTGACTCCCCCTGAACATAAAATTGTATGATTTAAAAAGTTTTACAAAGTTATTCAGAATGTTACTATACATAAATATGTCATGCTAGCATATTTACCCGAAGGTTCTAGACATTGCATCGTGCACAGAATCTACGGCAATTCAGTTAACATCACAAATTGGGGCTACAAAAGAGTATATTTAAGTTTTAAACAAGTAATAAAAACTCGAAAGAGTATTTAAACGCAATTTCCAGCAAAGAATTCCCATTTTTTTCAAGTGAAATAATTCTAGATTACATTAAAAAATTAAAGATTACATTTCAAATAATTAATTCAGAAACCTAAACAAAATATGACCTCATAGCCGCCCACACTTCATCTCACCAAGAATGTGTCAATATAATGCGCACCGCGCAACAATCTAACATTAGCATTCAAAAAGTGGGAAAACCCCATTATCTATCAGTCTAGATTACATTAAGAGTAGTTTCAAATCAATAATTATGAAAGTAAACAAAACAATTAATATCTACAATTTGTTGCTAAAATTACGGGATTGGAACGAAAAGAGATGTTAAAAAAAAAAAAATCCTTTTCCAAAATTGTTATAAAATTATTAGCTATCGTTTGGCTTTCGTTTCAACCCAATAGCTGTTTATTTTTGGCGACAAATTGACAAAATTCGGATATTTTTTCGTTTTCTTGTGTGTTGATTTTCCAAGAAGTCCATAAAATCTTTTCGATATGTTTTGGCCCCTCCGCATCCTTGATACCTCCTTCACATACTAGCAAAAGACCCGAACCCTCTATCTGGTATGGTTCAGGAGGAGTTGCAGGATCAAGCTCTACAGACACTTCAAAAATATAAACGCAATTTTCCCCCGTAGGAAATTGCGTTAAAAAACAAACTGTTAGTATTTCAGCAACGAATAAAGCAATCATAACAAGTGTTTTTGATGCGATTCGATGATTCTATTATATGATCTTCTTTAACATTTGGGATCCTGTTCAACATTTGGGATCCTGTTCAACATTTGGGATCCTGTTCAACATTTGGGATCCTGTTCAACATTTGGGATCATGTTCAACATTTTGTGTCCTTTTCAACATTGGGATTATATTCAAAAGTTGGGATCCCATTCAACATGACCCCCACTCTACGTGTGATTATGTTCTCAAAGCGAAAATGTTTCCCTGGGGATACTGTTTATTAGCGGTATCCCATTCCAAGAGAACTCTTGTGGTTTAGGAAGATTATCAATTGAATGTTAGCACTCTTTGGTACTGATACATGTATGATAAATATTACAGATACGGGATACGGTGGTCGGGTGGCAGCGCGCTTAACTGATGTAGCGATGATCACGGGTTGGAATCCATGCGAAGACAAGGATTCGTTCCCGGGGCCTAAGGCGTCCCTGAGTCACCCAGCTCCGAATGGGTACCTAACACTAGTTAGACGGCTGGGTAAATAAATATAGCAGATACATATGACGTAATATAATACATACATTTAACAGTTACATATGATATATATATAATATATACATATAACATATGCCCTGGGCCAAAATAAGTTTAGCTAGTAAATATTTAAATAAAGTAAATAATTTAGACCTGTCTAGAATGTAAAAAGATATAAAAATTCCTAAACTTCATGCCATGTTTTGTTAAAATAAAATACAAATCCTAATCGTAAATACTTTTTCATGGCAATGTTAATTTTCATTAGACCGTTTAGAACATCCGGACTGAAATGATGATACAAATTTAAGGTAATTCAAATAGACAAGTGGAAGACGATTGAGCTAATAGAAGATCGAATGCTTGACGTCATTATCAATTATAGTTGATTATTGAATACAATGAGGAGAATGTTGATGTTAGAATTTCCTCATTGCACACCACCCTTTCTCTTCCCTCAGGACAAACAACCCTCCCTCACTACCCCACCCCACGTCCCAGAACGTAGAATAGCAATTTTTTCCCACTGCCCAACATCTCACCTACGTGCTGAACTTAATTACTCTCAAACGCTCGTAAACCACCTACTCCCCCACCACCTCATTCCCTCCCCTACACCCCCCTGGTCTAAATCTGCTTTAATCACCGCCTCCTGTCACGTGACCCATACCCTCCACCCCTTCTCTTCATCTTATTACAGTGTCCGGCCGTCTAATTTATTGGCGCATGCTGTCGTCATGAGGGGCACTCGTCTGGTCAGTTAGCGAGAATCCCTGGACATTCAGTGGCCAAAGTTTCCCGGGCCCTGACATTGCACCAGTCCGACGACGATAAATAATCAGAAATTTCTAATTCCAGCTTTTTGTTGATGAGGTACAGGAGAGGATTGGTCGTGTCGTAGCAGTGTGGTTGAGGTGGTGTGGTGGTGTGATGAGGTACAGGAGAGGATTGGTCGTGGCAGTGTGGTTGAGGTGGTGTGGTGGTGTGATGAGGTACAGGAGAGGATTGGTCATAGCAGTGTGGTTGAGGTGGTGTGGTGGTGTGATGAGGTACAGGAGAGGATTGGTCGTGGCAGTGTGGTTGAGGTGACCTTTTGTAGGTCGGGTTGGTGGGGTAGTGTAGTGTGGGGGTGTGGTGGTGTGGTGGTGTGGTGAGGTGTGGTGAGGTGGTGGGGTGAGATGGTGTGGTAGTGTTGTGCGGTGGTGTAGTTGGGGTGGGGTGGTGTGGGTCGAGTGGGTGGGGTAGTGTGGAGAGGTGGTGTGGTTGAGGTGGTGTGGTGTGGGGGTGTGGTTGAGGTGGTGTGGTGTGGGGGTGTTATGAGGTCGTGTGATGAGGTGGTGTGGTGAGGGAATGTGGTGAGGTGGTGTGGTGTGGTGGTGTAGTTAGGGTGGTGTCGTGAGGGAATGTGGTGAGGTGGTGTGGTGAGGGAATGTGGTGAGGTGGTGTGGTGAGGTGGTACATTGAGGTGGTGTGGTGAGGTAGTGTGGTGAGGTAGTGTGGTGAGGTGGTGTGGTGAGGTGATGTGGTGAGGTGGTGTGGTGAGGGGGTGTGGTGAGGTGGAGTGGTGAGGTGGTGTGGTGAGGTGGTGTGGTAAAATTTTGTGGCGAGGTTGTGTGGTGTGAGATTGTGATGATGTTGTGTGGTGAGGTGGTGTGGTGAGGTGGTGTGGTGAAGTGGTGTGGTGAGGTGGTGTGGTTAGGTAGTGTGGTGAGGTGGTGTGGTGAGGTGATGTGGTGAGGTGATGTGGTGAGGTGGTGTGGTGAAATGTTGTGGTGAGGTGGTGTGGTGAAATGTTGTGGTGAGGTGGTGTGGTGAGGTGGTGTGGTGAAATGTTGTGGTGAGGTGATGTGGTGAGGTGGTGTGATGAAATTTTATAGTGAGGTGGTGTGGTGATGTAGTGTGGTGAGGTTGTGTGGTGTGGTAATGTGATGATGGTGTGTGGTGATGTGGTGTGGTGAGGTGGTGTGGTGAGGTGGTGTGGTGAAATGTTGTGGTGAGTTGGTGTGGTGAAATGTTGTGGTGAGGTGGTGTGGTGAGGTGATGTGGTGAGGTGGTGAGGTGGTGTGGTGAAATTTTGTGGTGAGGTGGTGTGGTGAGGTGATGTGGTGAGGTGATGTGGTGAGGTGGTGAGGTAATGTGATGATGTTGTGTGGTGAGGTGGTGTGGTGAGGTGGTGAGGTGGTGTGGTGAGGTGGTGTGGTGAAATGTTGTGGTGAGGTGGTGTGATGTAGTCGTGTAATGAGATGGTGTTGTGTGGTGTTGTCGTGTGGTTGATTTGGCGTGGGGGTGTCATGTGGAGACGTGGTGTGGGTAATGTGGCGTGGGGGTATGATTTCGGAGGCATTGTTTTAGAGGTGGCTTGTTGTTCTATTACATCAAGTCTGTACAATGTTTAAAAAAATAATTACTTACATTACATATATCTTAAAACATATTAGAGCCTATCTGATAAACAAATGAAAAGAAAAGAAAAACAAAAAAAAACAAGGACACAGAAGATATGAAAAAGGAGGAAGTTGGAGTATCTAAAGTAACAGTGAAAACCACAACGGGAAAACGATTTTGCAGTCAGGCAAAATTGTGAATTTTATTAATTCCATATGGAGCCAACGTACCAAATCGTTTTATGAGTCTATTTTCCATGTGGACTCTATCATGGGTATTGGTTGCATATAGTAGACCAGTAACTGCAATATATCCAAAATACCGTCATGGTCAACACTGTACAATGTTGTAGCAGTAGACAAAGGAATAAGGCTGGACGACTTTCCCCGATGAGGGTTATTTTTAAAAATCGTTTTATTAACACCTGATTGTGTACCAACTACTGAAGGCTATTACTGCCAATTAAACAACACATTCTACAAGTACTGAGATTCTATCTACAGCTTACATTCACGAAATACTTAAAAAAAAATTGAGACTTTTACGGCAATTAAAGTTTTGTAGAATCTTGTTATTACATATAGTGGACACAGGGGACAATAGTGGTGTTCTCATCTTAGCAGAATCTTTGAAAATTAATTATAATTCAATTCGGATCAATCTTAGCAGTTCAATTATTGATGAGACAATCGAATCATATCTGAAGTTGGAAAATTTACGGGATTGGTAAGTCCATGAAACTATATACAATCATTTAGTAGATTGGTAAGTCCATGAAACTATATACAATCTTGGTATGGAGCATTTAGTAGATTGGTAAGTCCATGAAACTGTATACAATATTGGTATTGAGCATTTAGTAGATTGGTAAAACCATGAAACTATATACAATCTTGGTATGGAGCATTTAGTATATTGTTAAGTCCATGAAACTGTATACAATATTGGTATTGAGCATTTAGTAGATTGGTAAGTCCATGAAACTATATACAATCTTGGTATTGAGCATTTAGTAGATTGGTAAGTCCATGAAACTATATACAATCTTGGTATTGAGCATTTAGTAGATTAGTAAGTCCATGAAACTATATCCGGCATCCTTCCGTCTCGCGAGACGATGGTGCATCACCGTTGGGTTGGGTTGCATTTCCTCGAGTGACTGTGCAGTCCTATCCTTGAGTGACAGTCTTTGCCACAGTTTTTACACACGAGTTCTGTGCTTCCAAATGTTTTGGCCTTTCTCCTAGCTCTTCTGTCTGCAGCCTCCTCCATTCTTCGCTCCTCGGCTACTATGACGCCCTCTTTGACAACTGTGCGCCACGTAGATTGGTCTTCTGCCTTACACTCCCAGTCACTTGTATGTATTTTGGCTGCTTTCATGTCCCTTTGACAGACATCTTTAAATCGCAAGCGTGGGCGACCTGTTTTCCTCTTTCCTGAAGCAAGTTCACCATATAGGAGATCCTTCGGGATGCGGCCGGGGCTCATTCTTTTGACATGTCCTAGCCACCTCAGGCGTCTTTCACTAAGAATTGAGAACATGCTTTGGGTATTGGCACGCGTTAGTACCTCACTATTAGGCACTTTTTCTTGCCATTTAATACCAAGGATGTGGCGCAAGCATCTCAAATGGAAGCTGTTAAGCTTACGCTCTTGTGATGTATAAGTGGTCCATGTCTCGCTCCCATATAGTAGTGTACTGATGACACAGGCTCGATAGACGCACAGTTTGGTTTTCTCCGTTAGCTTGATTGATGAGACAATCGAATCATATCTGAAGTTGGAAAATTTACGGGATTGGTAAGTCCATGAAACTATATACAATCTTGGTATGGAGCATTTAGTAGATTGGTAAGTCCATGAAACTATATACAATCTTGGTATGGANATATCCGGCATCCTTCCGTCTCGCGAGACGATGGTGCATCACCGTTGGGTTGGGTTGCATTTCCTCGAGTGACTGTGCAGTCCTATCCTTGAGTGACAGTCTTTGCCACAGTTTTTACACACGAGTTCTGTGCTTCCAAATGTTTTGGCCTTTCTCCTAGCTCTTCTGTCTGCAGCCTCCTCCATTCTTCGCTCCTCGGCTACTATGACGCCCTCTTTGACAACTGTGCGCCACGTAGATCGGTCTTCTGCCTTACACTCCCAGTCACTTGTATGTATTTTGGCTGCTTTCATGTCCCTTTGACAGACATCTTTAAATCGCAAGCGTGGGCGACCTGTTTTCCTCTTTCCTGAAGCAAGTTCACCATATAGGAGGTCCTTCGGGATGCGGCCGGGGCTCATTCTTTTGACATGTCCTAGCCACCTCAGGCGTCTTTCACTAAGAATTGAGAACATGCTTTGGGTATTGGCACGCGTTAGTACCTCACTATTAGGCACTTTTTCTTGCCATTTAATACCAAGGATGCGGCGCAAGCATCTCAAATGGAAGCTGTTAAGCTTACGCTCTTGTGATGTATAAGTGGTCCATGTCTCGCTCCCATATAGTAGTGTACTGATGACACAGGCTCGATAGACGCACAGTTTGGTTTTCTCCGTTAGCTTGGTGTTTTGCCAGACCCGCTTATTTAGTTTAGCCATTGTTGCGGCTGCCTTGCCAATTCTGCTGTTTATTTCTTCTTCAATGGACAGTGTATTGGAGACCTTGGATCCCAAGTAGGTGAAGCTGTCCACAACCTCCAAGTTTTCATTATCGATATTTATGGTAGGAGGAGGTCGAGTGTCTTGGGCCATGATGTTTGTCTTTTTCAAGCTGATTTGCAGACCAAATTCTTTGCAGGCATTGGAGAAGCTTGACACGAGTTGTTGCAAACCAGATTCTGTATGTGCTGTTAGTGCCGCATCATCCGCAAATAGTAGCTCTCGAATTAGGACATCCGTCGTTTTGGTCTTGGCTCGGAGGCGGGCAGTGTTGAAAAGTCCTCCATCAGCTCTGGTATGTAACCAGATTCCCTCACTGCTATCCTTGAATGCGTATCGAAGAAGTACAGAGAAGAATATTGCGAAGAGTGTTGGTGCGAGTACACAACCTTGTTTAACTCCGCTGCTGACAGGGAAGGCCTCTGACTTAGCTCCATCGAACTGTACTGTGCCAAGCATATTTTCATGGAACTGTCTGATGATGGCAAGTAGGTGAGGGGGACATCCAATTTTTGCCAGTATTTGGAATAGCCCGTTGCGACTGACTAAGTCGAAGGCTTTTGTAAGGTCCACAAATGCAATGTATAGTGGCATCTGCTGCTCTCTGCATTTTTCCTGGAGCTGTCGTATGGAGAACACCATGGTCTACCATAGATGAAACTATATACAATCTTGGTATTGAACATTTAGTCGATTGTTTGGTCCATGAAACTATATACAATCTTGGTATGGAACATTTAGTAGATTGTTTGGTCCATGAAACTATATACAATCTTGGTATGGAGCATTTAGGAGATTGTTTGGTCCATGAAACTTTATACAATCTTGATATGGAACATTTAGTAGATTGTTTGGTCCATGAAACTATATACAATCTTGGTATGGAACATTTAGTAGATTGTTTGGTCCATGAAACTATATACAATCTTGGTATGGAGCATTTAGGAGATTGTTTGGTCCATGAAACTTTATACAATCTTGATATGGAACAATAGGTAGATGTTGATTGAGCGAGTAAACGATTGCCTGATTTAAGTGAAACTGTTTTGTGGTGGAAAACCAATAAATATCTTTGGTAACGCTGGAATCCCATTTGTCATATTACCCATGTCAGCTCCACATATCATTAGAAAAAAGATGATATTTTCTCATTGCAGAAAAGTCATCTAAAAAACGAGCAAAGTGAACCTACGAGATTTTCGCTGAGTTACCGGAAGGCCCTAATTTTGACACGCCTCATTGAATATCACTGTAGAAACATCCTAAATGAGATAAACAGACTAAACATCCAATAGCGTGATGTCTCCCACATCACACACCACCCCCTCCCTTCCCTCCTCCCCCACTCTCATATCAGAATCAGGAACTAATCAAACAAAGCTGGCCATAAACAGCATGCTGAGAAATTTTTAATGTCCATCGGCGGAGCTTGCGAGCGCGTACTAGTGGGGATCACCGGCGGCTAGCACGATGGCGCGCCCGTGCTGGGGTGACGCCTTGGTTGTTAGTGACAGGGTGTGACATCTCTAACAACTTTGTCAGAAGGATGATGTCATTCCCCTTCCTCCCCCCCCCCCCCCAAAGCTTGAAGTTTCATCTTGTGGGTACATTCAAACATGCAAGGAGGGAATCTTCTTGGTAAATACTTATATTCGATTGTCTGATTTGTGAAAATCAACATCTACGATACTTAATTTCGTATCTTGCTTTTTTTTTTGTTGTAAATATCATAAATATTTTTTAATTTAATTAGACTGAATCCCTTTCAATTTAGATTTTTTTTATTTTTAAAAGATCGTTATTATGTTTAAAAATTTAGTAAAATGAAATTTAAAAAATGATTTTAAAAATGTTTTTCAAATATTTTTTTTTATTTAAAAAAAGAAAATATATTCCTTCACTTATTCAAAGTTTGTTCATCGCAATATACTCCAATTTCAATTTTCTACTTTATATCGACTTTTAAAAAAAATTCACTATTAACAAATTTGTTTCTAATGTAGTTAGAATTGAAGAATCGAGAATCGAATACTTCATATCCGTTATCTTGAAATCGAAGCCGATCCAACAAAGCAAAGACAGTCTAACCCCCAATGCAATGGTTTCGTGAACAGTACTTGTGAACGTTAGAGAAAGATCTATGGCTTTGGAGTGTCAAAAAAAATGACAAGACAAGAGGTCACTAGCAGTCCCCAATGGATTCGGCGTCTGCTTGACCTTTTACCCGCCTGCCCGCGGGACGTGTTAGGATATGGACGTCACTAATGAAGGCTGTCTGATAAGGGTGCGAACCAATTTGACAGAGGCAAGCGTCTTGACGAGACCTGGGCAACCAAAGAAAAGTGTTATCGGGACATTGGCTTTGTTTCTCGTACGGAGCCATACGACATGGAGATGCAGACGAGATCGTGTTTTGAAAAGTACAGAAGACGTTCATTTTAAAACAAATAATGAAGAGTAGAAAAATAAAGCAAGATGTAGATTTAATATTTTCTTTTTTTTAAAAAAAAAGAAGAAAAGATTTAAAGTTCAATTAAGTTTTGAAATATTTTAATATTTAATTTAACATTGACCAAAACGAGATTGGTTAAAACTTTGGTTTCATAGTTAAGGGGCCGTCCATAAAGTACATCACGCTATTTTTGACAATTTTAGACTCCCTTCCCTTTCCTTTGTCACAATTTTTCACAAATCTCGGATCCCAAACCCCTAAAGTACGTCACACTTTTGTATAAAAATATATCTTTCATTTAAAAAAAAAATAATTAAAATTTAACATAAAACTACGTGACGTCACACATGGCCGGGGAAACCCCCCCTCCCCCCAATCACAAAGTGTCAAGCAGCCTTACAACTTGATTGAATCATTCACCAAGAGTTTTATGTGTGAACTCCTACTAATGACGCTTTCTTTTACTACCTATGCCCTGGTATTGTACTTGCTATATACAGAACCTAACGATAAGACAAGCGTGTTTTTTTCTAAGAATATCATATTAATGACATGACAATTAGCCATATTATGGTAATTAAGAGCTATACAAATATTTGTCATTAATAGCACTGATCATTGTCTTAAGTCAATGTAATTTTTAAAGCTATCATCAGAGCTATCGTTAAAGCTATCGTTAGAGCTTTTGTTTAAAATATCGTTAAAGCTATCGTTAACGCTATCGTTAGGGCTATCGTTAAAGCTATCGTGAAAGCTATCGTTAAAGCTATCGTTAGAGCTATCGTTAAAGCTATTGTTAACGCCATTGTTAAAGCTATCGTTAAAGCTATCCCATTTTAAATGCAGTTTAGTACATCAATATGTTTGTACAGCTGCTGATTATAAAGCTGTATTACATCAATATTATAAGAAACAGAACAAATAGTTGGCGCTTTATGAAAAGACTGATCTAACACTAAACGTATTTTTGTCAATGGTATTTAGCTGTATACCTCAAATGCAACCTGTGTATACAACAAAAATCACTCTACCCCTGAAATGGTATTGTGCCATGATAGACATATGGAAACAAAGTAATGTCTTCACATGCTGCCAACTCCCACTTATATACATACACACAATACAGACAAACAATAAAACTGGCAGGGGGTGGGGTAAGATTTATTCATGTCTACTTTTATCTTTTATAAATGGAACAAACATTGGGAAAACTGTAATGGGAGACAAGACGGGAACAATTTAATGGGAACAAACATATCAAAAAGATAATGGGATTCACTGAGGAACAAATTAAATCGTGTTAATTTAATTTTTTTTTTTTAAAGTAAAGTTTTAAAAAAAAAATTTATTGTAGTCTGCTGATAACTATTTCCGTTGGTTTCCTACAATTTATGTCCCGCCCCGAGACCTGGTTTATTTTGTTCCACGCGCAATTAATTAAAGTCTCCCATAAATTACTAGATTTTATTTCAGAGACCAACTGATCAGTGATTTTATTTTTTTTTAATTTTTTTTTACTGGCGTGTTTACGTAAAGCCATCCGGGTAACCCAATCTTCTTCGACAACGGGCCGTGTGGAAGAAATCTCATGTTTTTTTGGGGGTTTTTTAAATATTTTTTTTTACTGCTGCCCCCTGGCGGTATGCGATACGAAGTTCTCCGGCAGACGATCAGGGCGCTAGTTAATGGCTGTCAAGTGAGTGAGGTCAGTCCATGCCCCTTGCCTGGTCAGCTCGTCTTACGTTCATCAATTCATCAGGAATGAAATAAACTCATTTTTTTAATTTAAAAAAATCTGTTTTGGAGATTGAAAAAGAAAAAAAGGTTTGGCAAGTGGTTCTAACATAAAGAACGCCGACCCCGAAAGGATTGTGATTCAGAGCCGAATTTTGTACAATGATCAAGTTTGTGGTGCTAACAAAAATAATACGTATTTGTCTCTTTATTACCAATGGCAATTATTAACTTCATGTATAATAACTGGGGCATCCTATTCAAATAATTACATATTTTAACCTGACGCTACACACCTGAAAAAGACTTGGGGACCACTGCAAAATCATTTTTTCACAAGATTTCCAATATTCAAAAAACAAAAAAGACTCTAATTTTCCGACTCTTTAAAAAAAAAATAATTAATTTCAACATTCGTCAAAATTAATTGTATTTTTACAAAAAATTTGCGTAGAATAAATCTGGTAAATTGTAAAGGAAAAAAAACAACAGACAGAGGTTAGAGATCAGACAGAGGTTAGAGATCAGACAGAGGTTAGAGATCAGACAGGTTAGAGATCAGACAGAAGCTAGAGATCAGACAGAGGTTAGAGATCAGACAGAGGCTAGAGATCAGACAGGTTAGAGATCAGACAGAGGTTAGAGATCAGACAGAGGTTAGAGATCAGACAGAGGTTAGAGATCAGACAGAGGTTAAAGATCAGACAGAGGTTAGAGATCAGACAGAGGTTAGAGATCAGATAGAGGTTAGACATCAGACGAGAGGTTAGAGATCAGACAGAGGCTAGAGATCAGATAGAGGTTAGACATCAGACGAGAGGTTAGAGATCAGACAGAGGTTAGAGATCAGAGGTTAGAGATCAGAGGTTAGAGATCAGACAGAGGTTAGGGATCAGAGGTTAGAGATCAGAGGTTAGAGATCAGACAGAAGCTAGAGATCAGACAGAGGTTAGAGATCAGACAGAGGTTAGAGATTAGACAGAGGTTAAAGATCAGACAGAGGTTAGAGATCAGACAGAGGTTAAAGATCAGACAGAGGTTAGAGATCAGACAGGGGTTAAAGATTAGACAGAGGTTAGAGATCAGACAGAGGTTAGAGATCAGACAGAAGCTAGAGATCAGACAGAGGCTAGAGATCAGACAGAGGTTAAAGATCAGAGGTTAGAGATCAGACAGAGGTTAAAGATCAGAGGTTAGAGATCAGACAGAGGTTAAAGATCAGAGGCTAGAGATCAGTCAGCGGATGGGTCATCAATTGGTGATACTGAACCAGTTTAATACCAGGCACCATCAAGTAGATAGTTTTATTTTCCTGTGAGTTTTGTCTTCTGCTAATAAATGTAGTGCGTGTTTTATCTCAAGTATTTCTTTGAACGTTGGAAACAGTTACCAGATGTAAGTATTGGATGTAGTTAAACCCGGTTCAATGGATTTGTTAGATGTGGATGAAAGAGCTTTAAAACAATTGTTGGATCTGTGTATTCTTGGTTAAATGGATTGATGGACTTGGCCTTAGATGGGGTACGGCACAAAAATGTTTGAGAAACACTTGTCTAGACACTACGTCACACATCCCTGAAATTTCGTCACGGGTTCGTCAGCAAACTCATTGCGACAAAAGTTACAATCAACAACACCGACACACAAGATGGAGTTTCCGTGCACTCCACCATTCGGAGCGCATCTCTTCAAAGTCTGTACCCGAGCTATAAATATCAAGGAGGTTATTACTTACCTGATTTGTGTGTTCTGTAAAAATTAACTTTAAATAAATAAAAATTTCAAAAAATTCTCAACAACTGGTTCTACGAAAGATTCTAGAAATGTATGGTTAGTCTCGGATGTGTGTAGTTTTGTTTACCCCCCCTCCTCCTCTATTGCGCCAATAGAGCCAGCCTTGAAGTACCAGGAAAGTGGGTCATATATCCTCCCCCNGACCCGGAAAAGGGGGCCTAAAACCTCCCCCCCCCCCCCAAATCGAGGCCACCCCCTTGTGTCCAGACTAGAGTTTAAAAGTCAATAAAATCCGCCCCTGTTCTCCTAGTTTCACCCAGCTGAGGGCGACGCCAGTCATAATATTTTCACGGGTCATCCCTTAAACTACGGGAAAACCCGATCGGGAACAATGGCTAGAAATGGCACCGCTTCGCACCACTCTAGAGTTACAGCCGTGGGCTGGTGACAGCAGCTCAAACTAGGAGTCACGAGGCGAGGAGGACGTGGCGAGGGCAATAAAGGCTAACAATTAAAATGTCAGGGTGGAATCGTACCCCCCAACATTTTCCACCGTAAACGGCCTAACCCTCAGCTCGATCTTTGTGGTAATGGAGTGGAGGGGAGGCAGATCTCCGTAGCATTCACTGACATAGAGTGGTTTATATCCCTATTCAAGGGCTCCCCCCAACCCCACCCTCTCGCCAATTCACACTGAAAAGTTTCACCTCATTGGGTCAGACATTATTGATGACCCTGGAACTGATTCTAAATGTTGCCAAATATTCTAAGAAATGTCTTTGCTACCCCGTCCCTATTTATGTTTTCCATTTATGTCCACCATATTCTCAGCTGACAGTTATTTCTCCACACAATATTGACACGGAAATAAACCTGAGGGAATCGTTTGCACATCAGGTAACTCTTGACATTCTCGTAAGCTAAATGTATCAACACTGCATTGTTGATAAGAAAAGGTAGCCCAGGTATGAAAACATTAAACGGAAGGTGAAATACACATAGAAACATCTTTCTTAGAAGTATTCCCTACAGTCGGAACCATTTGTCTTGTCTTATCTACACAGACGCTCATTCTGTGCAGAAGATAATTGCGTCCACAGACCTTGACGCATGATCTTTTAGCAAGTGATGCAGCGTTCACAGTCCACGCATATGATGGTTCCACGCATTACCCAGCCGCCTAACTAGTGTTGGGAACCCATTCGGAGCTTGGTGACTCGAGGACGCCCTAGGCCCCAGGAACAAATCCTTGCCTTCACGTGGATTCGAACCCTTGATCACCGGTACGCTAGACGAGCGCTCTGCCACTCGACCACCGTGTCGCGTGAGCAGAACGAAACAAGATGGCGGCGGGGTTTAATCAAATGCATTGTGACTCGAAGAAATATGACGAAAGTTTACTGTGAAAAGAGACGATTTTTGTGGGGGGGGGGGGGGGGGGGGGGTTCC
>MUZC01002196.1:439377-474981 GCA_002072015.1 Radix auricularia
TCTTTTGGAAGGGAAAAGTATTAAAAGTGTGTAACCTACTCGCAAGCCGACCCCTTTGTTTTGGAAGGAAAAAGTATTAAAAATGTGTAACCTACTCGCAAGCCGACCCCTCTCTTTTGGAAGGGAAAAGTATTAAAAGTGTGTAACCTACTCGCAACCCCGACCCCTTTCTTTTGGAAGGGAAAAGTATTAAAAGTGTGTAACCTACTCGCAAGCCGACCCCTCTCTTTTGGAAGGGAAAAGTATTAAAAGTGTGTAACCTACTCGCAAGCCGCCCCCTCTCTTTTGGAAGGGAAAAGTATTAAAAGTGTGTAACCTACTCGCAAGCCGACCCCTCTCTTTTGGAAGGGAAAAGTATTAAAAGTGTGTAACCTACTCGCAAGCCAACCCATCTCTTTTGGAAGGGAAAAGTATTAAAAGTGTGTAACCTACTCGCAAGCCGACCCCTCTCTTTTGGAAGGGAAAAGTATTAAAAGTGTGTAACCTACTCACAAGCCGACCCACAAAAAATAATGGGACAGCGTGAACAAAATGATACACATTTGTTAAAACTACAAGCTAAATCGGTCATTTTGATTGTTTACTTTGTACTTCCTACATAATATTGTTTACTTTGTACTTCCTACATTATGATTGTTTACTTTGTACTTTCTACATTATGATTGTTTACTTTGTACTTCATACATTATGATTGTTTACTTTGTACTTCCTACATTATGATTGTTTACTTTGTACTTCATACATTATGATTGTTTACTTTGTACTTTCTACATTATGATTGTTTACTTTGTACTTCATACATTATGATTGTTTACTTTGTACTTCATACATTATGATTGTTTACTTTGTACTTCCTACATTATGATTGTTTACTTTGTACTTTCTACATATGATTGTTTACTTTGTACTTCATACATTATGATTGTTTACTTTGTACTTCATACATTATGATTGTTTACTTTGTACTTCCCACATTATGATTGTTTACTTTGTACTTCATACATTATGATTGTATACTTTGTACTTCCTACATTATGATTGTTTACTTTGTACTTCCTACATTATGGTTGTTTACTTTGTACTTCCTATCTTTGTCTCTGTGCTCTTTATTAGGCAATGGTTATTCTTTTTTAAAAAAATTCTTCCGTAAACTGTGGCGAGAGCGCTTACATTAAAATTCGTTGTTGAAAACAAAATTTGTTAAACAATTTATGAAAACATTCACAGAAATAAACAAAATGATTTTAAAAAGTAAGTGCAGATGTTAAGTAATATATTATAGCCTATTGCTTCTTGTAGAGCAGTCGAATCTTGTAGAATGTAGACTGTATCCTGATGATCTACAATAGCAGCACCGATATCCAATGTACATGCAGCAATCACCTATGACCCGGTCATAAGCCAACCTTCCAACTTTTCCCCCTAGATATTGTTTTAAAAAAAGACAGTTTTAGACAGCTCAAGATGATACTGGCTTAACCCGGGGACTCCGTGATATATTGGAGCGATTATAAATTGTTATGTGATCTTTGATATTAGAAGCCTGTATTTGACAGATTATACAATATATTATCCGGACTATAAACCGATATTTTAAAGATTACAATCAGATATCAATTGTACAATTTAACTATTTTTTCCCATGCATTAATGTAATGATATACTATTAAAGAGATTGGTAGGGTGTTTGTGTCTTGATTAAACGGTGATAAACTGATGTTTAACGTAAGACAACAATCTTTACTTTCCAAAACCTGTGTCCAAGGATGATGTGACGTTTCAATTAAATCATGGCGATCAACAATCATGGATGTTTCTGACCATGGCTTGACCACCACTTTTGGACGATTGTCCAGGAATAGCCAGGAATGGCCAGGAATAGCCAGGAATAGCCAGGAATGGCCAGGAATAGCCAGGAATAGCCAGGAATAGCCAGGAATAGCCAGGAATAGCCTACCAGCACTAGTAATGTCTCTATCAGTTCTCGTTCTATCCACGAGTTTTTCCACGAGATCTCGTTTTCACAACAAGGATGCGATAACTCATTTTTGGTAACGTCATCAATTTTTATTTTAATTTGTAAAACAAACAAAAAACCAAACAGCAATACATTTTCGATTTTTTATGAAGGTGTTCAGTCACCTTCCGACGACTTCACTTGTAAATCAAAGTCAGCAGTCCATTTACCTCTCCTCTCGTCTGCTAACATGTAAATCAGAGTCGATCAATGAACGGGTTTATGGACGTCACAGACACCCTCTGTAATAACACCTTCCGACGACTACGTCAAGGGCGTAGTGGGGTATGTTCTCACTTGCCGCGGCTAAAGCTCGTAATTTATGCACACTCCGACCTACGAGCCGGTCCGTCACGAGCAGTTCGCACCAAAACATTAAACCTGTTACCCCTACTATTAGCCGAGACGAATTTATGGTCCGAGAAATAAATCTAACATACGGGCACAAGCGTGTGAACGACTTGTTGGGCATTTCAGCACTCGTCGAGTCATCGATTAGTGATGAAAGTCCCCATAAACCCGAGCCAGGGATTTTAGCACAGCCGAGAGAACATAATTCGTGTCACCGACGTGTGAGTAAAGTGTATGTCGACACCACGTGAGTAAAACGTGTGCCGGCGGCGTGTGAATAAAAATTGGGCGTGTCACCGTGAGAGCCGTCTTCCGCTCGAGAGGAAAAAAACGAGCGACATGCGTGCCAGGTGTGCTTCAACGACACTTGAATCGTCCCTGTTGTCTTTAATTCATTTTCTCACTTCAAAAATTCTATTGCTCTCTCTCTCTCTCTCTCTCTCTCTCTCTCTCTCTCTCTCTCTCTCTCTCCCTCTCTCTCTGTCTCTCTCTCTCTCTTTCCTCTACGCTACCTTTTTTTCTTTTTTTCATTTTCATTCTAAATAATCTTTTCTCAATATTATTATTCTTAATGATCTTTTCTTTTAATCATTCTAAATAATCTTTACTTTACTCCTTCTTAATAGTATTTCTTTAATCCTTCTAAACGATCTTTACTTTAATCATTATAGAATTAAAGCTCATCTGATAATCACAAATTATCCGACGCACTTTATGTTTGGTGTGGTTTAACCTCTTAAAAACGACAAAACTTAATGACTTCAGGGATGTTGCTTTAACAATTTAACACTGTAAAGAGAAAATTACAATGTCTTGAAAACCGAACGGTCTATGACTGATAGACGCATGTTATATAACTCAATGGATTAACTAACTAGGAAGATAGCTTGTTAATATTATATTTAAATTAATCTGAATAAAATAAATCTTAGAAGGAAGTTTTTTTAAAAAAAAGTTTATTGAACTAGAAACGTTGTGCTAAACGTTTATCTGTCCATAAAAGTTAATTCAAAAGAAGATTTGACTAAAAGTGTATGTAAATTGTAGTTTAACGGTATGGTTACAACCATGCGGCATAATCGAAAACAGGAAGTATAACTAGCAAAAGCAGTTGATGTATTTCATCTGTTTGTTGTGAGTATTCATAGTGGAACCTTCATTTATTTCTCCCTCATGCAACGCTGCGTCTTAATTGGGAGTTTTAAGAAAGTAGATGCCCTCAGGGAAAATAGACATTCTTAATGAGCAATGGACATTGTAATGTGATATGGAATTATTTCAGATTATATATTCATTCTTTTATGTCCTTGTGAACCTTTGGTTCTACCATCTTGAAATGACTTCAGAACAACGCTCAAGGTAAACAAGATGGCGGTGAAATAAAGACGGTGTAGTGCTGTTATATCTTTTAACGAGTACACTTAAATAATAAGTCCAGCCCCCTGGTTTACATTCTACATTTATGTGGTCATATAGCGGTGGGTAAGGCGTATGTTATATAGAGGTGGGTAAGATGTATGTTATATAGCGTTAGGTAAGGTGTTTGTTATATAGAGGTAGGTAAGGTGTATGTAATATAGAGTAAGGTAAGGTGTATGTTATATAGAGGTGGGTAAGGTGTATGTTATATAGAGGTTGGTTAGGTGTATGTTATATAGAGGTGGGTAAGGTGTTTGTTATATAGAGGTAGGTAAGGTGTTTGTTATATAGAGGTGGGTAAGGTGTATGTTATATAGCGTTAGGTAAGGTGTTTGTTATATAGAGGTAGGTAAGGTGTATGTAATATATAGTAAGGTAAGGTGTATGTTATATAGATGTAGATAAGGCGAATGTTATATAGAGGTAGGTAAGGTGTATGTTATATAGAGGTAGGTAAGGTGTATGTTATATAGAGGTAGGTAAGGTGTATGTTATATAGAGGTGGGTAAGGTGTTTGTTATATAGCGTTAGGTAAGGTGTTTGTTATATAGAGGTGGGTAAGGTGCGGCAGAGACGGGGCACAAGTGTTTTCTACACACCAGTTGTCGTCCAACTCAGCATGCCCCCCTCTCCCCCTCACACACATCTGTTAAACTTCAGAGTGTTAACTTAATGATACAATTTCTTATCAGTACAACGATCCATTTACTGATGTCTCGTTTGTCAAATGTTTGATGATAGCCCGCGATAACAGACGCGTTAGTGGCGTGCTCCTCCGACAACCAGGCTTAAATATACGACTCGCTACATCCCTACGCCTTCAACAACCTGGCTTAAATATACGACTCGCTACATCCCTACGCCTTCAACAACCAGGCTTAAATGTAAGACTCGCTACATCCCTACGCCTTCAACAACCAGGCTTAAATATAAGACTCGCTACATCTCTACGCCTTCAACAACCAGGCTTAAATGTAAGACTCGCTACATCTCTACGTCTGCAACAACAAGACTTAAATATACGACTCGCTTTATCTTTACGTCTCTAGCAACCAGACTAAAATATAAGACTCGCTACGCATTGTCCTGTAGACTTTGCTAGTCGTATCCACATATTGAGAAATCCGTTCATCCACACTCCCATAAGGTAAATTTGTTTTTTTTTAACATTCATTGGGATATGTTTTTGTTTGTTTGTTGTAGAGATGTTACCAAGGAAACCAGACATTTTGCGTGAACCTAAAAACATCGACCAAATCATTCACAAGATGAGCATACAAATATTAATGATAAATTATAAGATTATGTGAAATTTAGACTTGTTAATTTTATATTATCATATACATCTTATTTTAACGTCACAGATGAAATTTCTGTACAGCAGATTATTGCGTCCCATGCTTATCTTTGTATTGTGGCTAGTCTTGCAATTTCTATTACAGTTTAGATTGTTGATAGTTTTTTTGGCCTTCTGGCTTGTCGAGACAACCCATTCCACGCCCTAAAGTTCTCACAGGCCTCGTCACTAACATTCTCTCTTTTGTTGTTTACCCACAACAATCAAATTTTGGAACATTTGGAAATTCTCAGGTAACGTTTTAAAAGTATGTAGACAAACATAAATATTGAATAAAATTTTTTTTAAAAAATGATAGTAAATTATAACCAAATCAATTTTATTGACAAAAACTGTGCATTAGTGACAATAGATTAGTTGGAACATAGAAACAACAGCTGAATGGTATCTGTAATCTAACAATCTCAAGTTTCATCAAATAAAGAATCAAAATAACTGCAAGTAATACATGTAAACATGGCTCATTGTTACAGGGGTGTTCTCAAGCTGACATTTGACTGGTACACTGAGGAATTGAGGAACTAACATTCTGTGTCTTAATGACTTTTTGTAAATATATATATATATAGATTTGAGATCAATTAGTACACGAGCTAAAATTGTTTCTTGTTTTCGCTATCTACACCTGCTGATCCAGTCGACTCGTCATACAGATAATTTGAGAACTACCTGTTTTTTTTAACCTTATTTAGGAACTATATAGACCCAGTGGCGTAGCTAGGGAATTGAAGGGATTTACGGGCCCGGGGAAGCTTGGACTCCTTGCTTACATGGACGTGGCGTAGTATTTGATTTTTTTTTTAATTCGGAAACGCCTTAAAGGGCATCCCTCAAGTGGGTACCCGGGGGACTTTAGAATTTGGATTCCCCAGCCTCCCTTAGCTACGCCACTGGTCAGAGACCACTGCATTGTTTTAATAATCAATTTATTTTTAAAAAAAAATTATTTTAATTTAATAAAACACAACAAAGTTACTCTAACAATCTCGTATTATGTTAAACTATTCAAACAAAAGTAGAAATATTTAAAAACCCGTAATAATGAAATACACAACTACATAAATGTCTATGTCACCTCGCCACGGAGACCTAAGACCTATAGAATCTATGGGGAACATGGCGATGAAAAGAGATGGCCATACAGTAACCTTCTATTGATGTAAGCACCAGCTTGCACTCAAAACTAAACCTCATCATAAATGTTTATAAACACGAGCGAGCAATTTTATGTTGTCAATGATGAACATGAATATCACAACAAAATAATACAAGGGGGCAAGATAGTTGGCTCTACAGCTGAGAGTTACAGCCCTTTGCGATCCAACATGGATGGAGCTAAGTAAGTCATTAGGGGAAGATAAAGCTACAGTGTACAGTACATTGATAGATATCATTACGTTATTGATAGACATCATTACGTTTTTGATAGACAAATTCATTTAGAATTGAACCATCAACTTTACATTTCCGTTATATTATGTTATATATGGCATACATCTTCTCGTTTGACCCAAATGTCCATAACATTTGAACTAGGATATGTGTAACAAAAATATGATTAATTATACGGATCAAATAAAAATAAGTTTAAAAAAAAAAAATAACACTTCTCTTTGAATTCTGTTTGGAAGGAGTGTATAATTAAAATAACGTGTCAAAGATTAGACTTGTAGCTAAAAACAGCTTAAGACTTGCAGCTAACTACAAGATTAGACTTGTAGCTAAATTACAAGACTAGACTTATAGCTAACTACAGCTTTAGACTTTTATCTAAATACAAGATAGACTTGTGTCTCAATTCATTTTAAGTTTAGACTACTGACAACCAGATGGCCACGAGAAAGTGAGAAACAAACGAATTTTACTCTTTGTGTCAGTACTAAAAACATACAAATTAATGCACAATGATTACTTCTAATCTTATACTCTGCCTAAAAAAAAAACCGTAAGGAATAGCCATAATATTTCATATGTTAAAACGTAAACTTCGACATTTGCCCAGTGGATAATTACAAAAAGCCTCTGTGCGTCCACTAAGAGCAAAGGGCCATACAGAAACACTCAGATATTTTTTTAAAAAGAAATTATATATCAATAGCATTGGCACCGCTGGAATTAAGTGAAATAGAATAAAAAGTGAATTAATCTACCATTTCGGAAATTTCGTGATAGCCTATAAATTGTCTTGCAAAACCTCACATGTTTATTAAATATATAATTCTCAACCACGCTACATTCGTAATATTTATACATTCAAGTTTAAGGGTCTATCTAATAAATAGCTTGGAGACATTTATTGATCTGTGAATGATTCGCTAACAAAAGCAAGATTATAATCTTCTAATCTTTCCCCACACACGCACCCAATTCATTAATATTTATATATATTATACATTCGCCAGATTTTTATTGGCTATACACATCTTTGTCCAAATCCGTTCTCGCGAAATTGAGTAAGTACAATTAAGGACCCATAGATCGTGTCTGTGACAATTGTTTGGCCAATCAGGCATCTCAATGTGCATTCCTCATAGATATCCTTTTTGTTTTGCTAGGCCCTAAACCAGAAATAATAAAATATTTGACAAGTCATCCAATATGAAGGTTTGACATGAATCATTCGATTGTTGGCATATTTGATGTACACATATGAATGAATGATTTCTTCTACTGTTATATACACACAGCATGTATCGTGTTACAAACGTTCAGCAAATTTATCGTTTATTGTATAAGTACTCTCATTGGCATCAGACAGTGTTCAGTCAAATATCCATGTTTTATTGCGCCCATAATAAATATACAATTACATTCTAATGTAATAAAATTTAATTATCGTAACACACGTTCTCCTATCTCCTAAAGAAGAGAGTTGGTAAAACATATGATCTCCTATCTCCTAAAGAAGAGAGTGGGTAAAACATATGATCTCCTATCTCCTAATGAAGAGAGTTGGTAAAACATATGATCTCCTATCTCCTAATGAAGAGAGTTGGTAAAACATATGATCTCCTATCTCCTACAGAAGAGAGTAGGTAAAAGATATGATCTCCTATCTCTTACAGAAGAGAGTAGATAAAAATATGATCTCCTATCTCCTAAAGAAGAGAGTTGGGGGTCACCTAGCAAACAACAACTACACTTTCAACTGAATGCCCATTTAGAAATTACAAGATCGGAGAAACATTATCATTGACTAACAAAAAATATCATTGATTACCACAAAAGTTTTATGTACTTTTGACAGCAATAAGACTATCTTTGACTATCATAAGATTATATTTGACTATCATTAGATTATCTTTGACTATTATAAGATTATCTTTGACTATCATACGATTATCTTTGACTATCATAAGATTATCTTTGACTATCATAAGATTATCTTTGACTATCATAAGATTATCTTCGACTATCATAAGATTATCTTTGACTACCATAAGATTATCTTTGACTATCATAAGATTATCTTTGACTATCATAAGATTATCTTTGACTATCATAAGATTATCTTTGACTATCATAAGATTATCCTAGGGTTATAATGAGGCTATCCACGAGTATCTTGGACAAAACATTTTTTTAAAAAGCGTAGTGACTGAAAATGGTGAACAATTATAAAATGTTTAATTTTTCAGCATTTCAAAGTGTGACAAGATTACTCGATACCATATAGAAGTCTAAGCGATACAATTTGCCGAAAATAACGTATGGATTTTTAAGGTTTGACCCCATTGAATCTGAATGACCTTTGCCCTCCCCCCCCCCCCATGATGATGTCACCAACACAGCCCACACAGACGTCACCATTCCCAAATGATATGTTGGGCAACAAAAAAATGGAACATATTCTCGTTATGGTATTTAGGTTTCATTAACATACATAACATATGAGTTACGAAAATACATCCAATAGCCAAGTACAATGCATCCATAGTGTATCCATAGTGTATCCACAGTGTTAGCAGATAGTAAACAAGGGAACAGAGAAGATAGCTCAGCAGTGGCGTCGCTAGGGGGGTGCGGAGGGGGCGGGCCGCCCCGGGTGACACCATCAGGGGGGTGACACCAGACCATAAAATTCTATACATTCCCGTTATTTGGCACTGGAAAACACGGAGGAGTTCTATGGATTAAATCAATAGTGGGTGATACCATGACCTACCGCCCCGGGTGACACCATGAGCTACCGCCCAGGGTGACACCAACCCTAGTGACGCCTCTGTAGCTCAGCAAGTCCTAACGAGCGGTAAGGGCGTTTTTACACTTATCCACACGCCGTAGGTCATGCTAAATGATGAGACTCCATTGCGATTTTTGCTGCTCGAAACACTGGATAAGTTTAACAAATTATCTTGTATTTAGATAAGTTAAACTATCTTGTCACTAGATAAGTTAATCAACATCATCTTGTCACTATATACGTTTAACAAACGATCTTGTCACTAGATAAGTTAAACAAATTATCTTGTCACTAGACAAGTTAAACTATCTTGTCACTATATAAGTTAAACAAATTATCTTGTCACTAGATAAGTTAAACTATCTTGTCACTATATAAGTTTAACAAATTATCTTGTCACTAGATAAGTTAAAATATCTTGTCACTAGATAAGTTAAACAAATTATCTTGTCACTATATAAGTTTAACAAATTATCTTGTCTTTATATAAGTTAAACTATCTTGTCACTAGATAAGTTAAACAAAATATCTTGTCACTAGATAAGTTAAACAAAATCATCTTGTCACTAGATAAGTGAAACAAATCATCTTGTCACTAGATAAGTTAAACAAAATCATCTTGTCACTAGATAAGTTAAACAAATTATCTTGTCACTAGATAAGTTAAACAAAATATCTTGTCACTAGATAAGTGAAACAAATCATCTTGTCACTAGATAAGTTAAACAAATTATCTTGTCACTAGATAAGTTAAACAAATTATCTTGTCACTAGATAAGTTAAACAAATAATCTTGTCACTAGATAAGTTAAACAAATTATCTTGTCACTAGATAAGTTAAACAAATATTCTTGTCACTAGATAAGTTAAACAAATTATCTTGTCACTAGATAAGTTAAAAAAATATATTGTCATTAAATAACTATAATGAAACATCTTGTATCATGTACACATAGACATAAATCCCAACATAAATAAATAGACAGTTGTGCCAAATATGTTTCCCCAAAGTTCTCGTATGTACAACAAATGACGTCATAAACATCAAATTTTTGAAATGTTGATTATCAACCCCGTCAGATATGACCCAAGACATTGATGATAATATACACACTGTACATGGGGACATTGAATATTCACACGATGATTTCAAACAAGGAATATCATCACTGAGCGAAATTTTAAAAAGGTGGGGGGGGGGGCTGGCGGATGGGCACGCTGTCGGATATAATATTAAATATATTCTGAGAATTATCTCGTTGATGCAAACATTTCATTAGCCCTAAGTAAAACACACGTACGTGTACACACAGGTACACACACGGTTAGCAATTGAGTCGAATGGTCTTCACCCCCACCCCCCAAACTTAGATCCACTTACATAAATGTTGGTTAAGAAGCTAACCTCACACGTCACTGGTGCTTTTATATATATACGGCCATCTTGAAAGTGATGCATCACTCACTCACTGCTAAAATTAGACCTTTTCTCTTTGTGATATCTTTATGTTGGAATATATTTATTGATCTATCTTCCCAGGTGTAAGCGGCTTACAGCTAGAAGTATTCAGGCTATGTCTAGACATATCTAGCTAATATTTAGGTGAATACCCATACAAAAAATATGTAATTCCAAATCTTATTTGAGTACTGGCTGAAAAGATGTTCCACCTGGTCATTATTGCTTGCCGGTCAGTGTTGCGTGGCTCGGAATGTCACCTGTGACATATTGTTGGCAGACTAAATGCAGGTGAGCCAACACGCAGTGTAACTCTCGCAAACAAACACAGGTAAAACTCAATCTCCGTACACAGCGTGTATTCGTCTGGTCAAGCTAAATATTATTTCTCCGTTACATCATAATTTTTTTTTTAACAAGTGAATAAATATATGACTTCAAAGAGAAAGACAACATTATAATAAATGATATTTTGAGTTTCTGTGTAGGCAAGGATTGGAATTGATAGACAAAAAATGTGACACATTGTTTTCACCCCCCTCCCGTCCCACCGACAATTACTTTTTCCCGTTTTGTCCATGTTTCACAATGTCTGTCTTTCTCGCGTATTCTGTCTATGCTTCACCAGTGTGTTTATGCCTCGCCAGTGTGTCTATGTTTGATGTCTTTTATTAGATTAAGCTTGACGCTATCATCGTATGTATGTTTGATGTCTTTTATTAGATTAAGCTTGACGCTATCATCGTATGTCTCTCGTAATCCACCATATGAAAAACTTTCTCTGAATAACGGGGCCTAAGAACACATGATTGAATAATAAGTTCTCGTCGTTCGTGGGACACAGTTCTCGGGCCCTGCCGTCTTCCATCTTGGCACCAAAGCCCCCCGTGTGGGACACACTAAGTGTATGCCCGGGGGGCTTCTGCCACAGCGTTCAAACACAAGGTCCGAAGACCTCTGAAGTCAGTCTCACATCACCGCGTTCACCTGCAATCCACGTCATCGCTGAGGTCATCTTCGTCCTTGAACTCTGACTTGCAGTTGCTGTTGAGTTCTTGTATGGCCAGCTTCTCTTTCTTCAACTTCATCCTCCGGTTCTGGAACCAGATCTTGATCTGCCGCTCCGTGAGACACAGCGAGTGGGCGATCTCAATGCGCCGCTTCCTGGTCAAGTAATGGTTGAACTGGAACTCTTTCTCCAGCTCCAAGGTCTGGTATCTGCTGTACGTCTGTCTGCCGCGGCGCCGTTGGGCAGAGTTCGGACCTGGAAATAGAAACACATTTTTTTTTTTTAAAGTTTGATTGAGACCTCGGAAAATTGTAGTATCATAACTGAAATTATGAGACTGCAACAGAGGCAATGTCTGTGTTTTATAATATAACTATGTCTGACTGTGTGTTATAATATAACTATATGACTGTGTGTTATAATATAACTATATGACTGTGTGTTATAATATAACTATCTGACTGTGTGTTATGATATAATTATGTCTGACTGTGTGTTATAATATAAGTTCAAGAAATGTGATAAAAACCAACGTCCCTGTACACATGTTTTTACTGTACGGTCAGCACATAACACTGTGTTATAGGACCTATAGCCACATATCCCTATGTTACACTAGTAGAAGGCACGCATACAGTGTGTAAAAAGCATTCGAAATAATGAGATCTTTGTCACACGACAGATGGGTCATATGTTAGTTGTCTTTAAATTGTGTCAGGAAGAGGAAATAAATGTGAATTCAAAATGTTAGAACCTTCATGATTTTTGTCCAATAGTTTTAAGTTGATTTTAAGTGATGAGCTTCAATGTTTGCAAGCGGTCAAGTCCAACATTTTAGTGATGAGCTTCAATATTTGCGAGTGGTCAAGTCCAACATTTTAAAACAAATTATTTAATTGACGCACTACCCGCCCTACAACATCAAATCTCGGTATTAATAAAGGCAAATAATAAATAAATACTTTAGAATAGTGGAGCACACTAAAGAACAGCTCCACTGTATTTTAGCACAACCAATGGATGCCATGGAAGTGATCGATTTAATTTCGCAACATCTTAAATTCGATGCATGTGTGGTAATTGCCTGGTCTAAATTAAGTTAAAATGACTTTCAGTATTGTGAACAGCTACAAACAGTGACTAAATAAATTTGTTATAAGTCAGTTCAACCAATACAACGTTTACAAACAGTACAATCTTTACAACCAGAACACCCTTTACAACCAGTACAACTTTTACGACCTGTACAACCTTTACAACCAGTACAACCTTTACAACCAGTACAACCTTTACAACGAGTACAACCTTTACAACCAGTTAAACCTTTACAAACAGTACAACCTTTACAACCAGTACAACATTTACAACGAGTACAACCTTTACAACCAGTTAAACCTTTACAAACAGTACAACCTTTACAGCCAGTACAACCTTTACAGCCAGTACAACCTTTACGTCTAGTACAACCAGAACAACCTTTACAACCAGAAAAACCTTTACAACCAGTACAACCTTTACAACAAGTACAACCAGTACAACCTTTACAACCAGTACAACCTTTACAACAAGTACAACCAGTACAACCTTTACAACCAGTACAACCTTTACAACCTTTACAACCAGTACAACCTTTACAACCAGTACAACCTTTACAACCAATACAACCTTTACAACCAGTACAACCTTTACAACCAGTACAACCTTTACAACCTTTACAACCTTTACAACCAGTACAACCTTTACAACCAGTACATTTGCAGTCGAGTCACATGTCACTGTCAAACCAATCAGCTAATGGTCGCTCAACAGTCGACGACTTTCGAAGTTCACTTTCCACAGAAGCACACTGAGATGCTATCATTGAAACATTCTCATGTTAAAAGAATCGACACCTCGGCCATTCTCTCGGGTGTTTGATGTTCCCCGGGTCCCCATCCCTGGCGTCAAATGTACCAGGTCAATGACGTTGGACTTATTCACACGTACCAACACAGCCAACAAAGCCGCTGTATCCCAGGATCCTTCAGCACCACAACGCTACAAGCCGTCGATATCATACCATCTAAATCTGCCGTTTGTCGGAAAGCCGGGAAAACTAATTGGAAACATGATTTCAAAAGATGAACTCAAATGCCCCCTTAAACTGTTAAAATATTCAGCGGGCAATTTTCGGTGTTCTGGCCCCGCTAAAAGGTTCCGCATGACGTCCCCAGCTCAGCTTCGGCGACGTCCTCAAACCGAGGTCAGTCAGACGTAGCAGCGGTTCAAAGTTGAACGCGTGGCTGACGAGTCAGATGTTCTGAGGGCGACACGCGTGTCGATGATAGGACGATTGGCCGGCACGGATGAAACCATCGCTTGCAGATTACTCTGAAATTATCTAAGACCAGCTTATATTTTTTTTTAAAAACCTAAAGCTGTAAAGACTTTTACAAATCTGAAGGCGATTGCTATTGAGAGACAGCCATTTTACTTCGAAGAAGCTTTCCATTGTGAAGACATCCAATTGAAGACAACAAGAAGATAACATATACGTTTCCTGGCACATATAGATATAATTGATACATGAAGCATTCGTCCATCTTTTGGGAAGTTTTTCATGGAAGATATCAATCGTTCTTACTCTATCACTTGGCATCACAGTCGGTGTTGATTGACGACACAGTTGATTGACGACACAGTTGATTGACGACACAGTTGATTGACGACACAGTTGATTGACGACACAGTTGACTGACGACACAGTTGATTGACGACACAGTTGATTGACGACACAGTTGATTGACGACACAGTTGATTGATGACACAGTTGATTGACGACAATACATCAACTAATTGACTAACCTAACATCTATAAACATGTATTAATTTACACCGATGAAACGAAAGTCATCACCGCCACACAGACATTACAGAATTCTTAAACTAAGTTAAGATATTGCCTTATAAACCACAGTTTGGTGAAAAAGGGGTGGGAGTGCGGGGAGGGGGGGATGCGCCTACCGTCTCTGTCCATCAGAGGACCGGGACAATAATATTAGGTACCGGGGGGAGTTCTATTGGAATAATGAGGCGCATCCGTTAACTGGTGCGTTCCTATAATAGGATTAGATCTATCAACTGGCTAATCGCAGTAAAAAGTGTTTTTGGCGGGGCAATGATAATTGTGAGATATGGCTTGGAGGCTATCTGTCTTCTTTTACTTTCTATATATTTAAAAATAGGATCATAGCTAGAGTGTTGGTCACTGGTCACTGGACGATTGATGTCAATACAAAAATGGTTAAGGTTACAAGGCTAAAATTGTTATGGTAACGGGACTAGAATTATTAATGTTACAAGAACACAAAAATGGTTATGGTAACAGGATTAAAACTTTTATGACTACCAGACAACGAATTGTTATGGTAACAGGAATAAAATTGTTATTGTTACCAGACAACGAATTGTTATGGTAACAGGATTAGAATTGTTATTGCTACCAGACAACAAATTGTTATAAATAAACATGTTAATGGCCGCGAACACTTAATTATAAAAAAAATTAACGCCTTTTTGACACGGATGAGTTCAAGAAAAAGGTAGTCAGTCTTCAGCGTGCGATAGTAATCACCGATAGCATGACGCACTTACTTAGATTCTAATAAACATGTTCAGTGTTTCTATGGCCACTCATCTGTCACATGGATGTCCTCCCCAACATCCCCTCCCAAGCAATGACAGCCCCCTTACCCTCAATGCACATCACAGTTTTAGCAAAGTGGGTTAGGATTGTTTGTCCCTACCTCGGAGATTCAAAACAGGCTCAACGTAAAACGTGGGGGACTACAGTCTGTTTTATATATAGCATAATATGCTGTTCAATATGTCGAGAAGCTAATGCTGTCCTATTATATCGACAATGTAATGTTGTCAATTTTATCCACAATGTAATGCTGTGCTATTACATCGACAGTATCATGCTGTCCAATTATATCGACAATGTAATGCTGTCCTATTATATCGACAGTATCATGCTGTCCTATTATATCCACAATGTAATGCTGTCCTATTATATCGACAAACTAATGCTATCCAATTATATGCACAATGTAATGCTGTCCTATTATATCGACAGTATCATGCTGTCCAATTATATCGAAATTTGTAATGCTGTCAATTATATCCACAATGTAATGCTGTGCTTTTATATCGACAGTATCATGCTGTCCAATTGTATCGACAATGTAATGCTGTCCAATAATTGTATCTACAAACTAATGCTGTCCTATTATATCGACAATGTAATGCTGTCAATTATATCCACAATGTAATGCTGTGCTATTATATCGACAGTATCATGCTGTCCAATGTAATGCTGTCCAATAACTGTATCTACAAACTAATGCTGTCCTATTATATCGACAATCTAATGCTGTCCAATGTATCAAGCAAACCGGCTGATGAAATAAACATCTTTGCGTGTGCTCACAATACCTTTATAACTTGTACTTTCGCTACCATTATATCTCACAGTAGGATCAAAGAAGTACAGTCGAACCCAGTTATGTCGACGTCCAAGGGTTTCCCGAAAAGCGTCGAGATAATAGGATTGGCGAGATAACCGATGGCGAGATATAGTGTGTTCGATTATATATATATATAAATTTTTTCAAAAGCAACATCCAGTCTTTAACCTTAGAAGAGTTTTTTTTTTTGCTAAAGTTATTTTTAAAACATTATTTACAAGATCATTTCAAACTTTTTTATGTGGAATTTGCGGTAGATCTGTTTACCTCCCATGGCGTTCCAAAATTGGCTGCAGCATTTAAAACCTGTGCGGCTGAGTGCAAACTACTTTCGTGCGCATGTGTCTAACCAAAACGGCCGTTCTTCTTGGGAGATAATGGGGACTTGGGTAAAATTGAGAAGGAGGAAAATGTGATGGGCACATGTGCCTGATTGCACACCACGATAGTCAGTTAATCCATAATCTCTTCTTCCTCATGGTCTCGTCCATTTTACTGCAAGCTCTCCTCCCCCCCCCCCCACACACACAAACCACCCCAATGTTTGTAACGGTTTATTTTGTACATCTGTTATCTGGAAGTACGACAGATTATAGGAAACCTACCCGGACCCTACGTCTGCAGGATGACGGGGTTGAAATAGAGCAGTTAACTCATTCAGTGTTGTCTGTCGGACTTGAAATAAAAAATTTGGGTTTGGGTGGAAGCTGGGGAATAGTTTTGGGGATCTGGGGAATTTCTTAGGGGTGATGGCTAATATCTTAAGGTTGATGGTGAATAGTTTGGGGTAATGGGGAATAGCTTTGCTCGCTTAGGAAGAGCTTCCAGGTGCTGGGGAACGGGCCACACTGTCGGTATCTATAGTGTCATACAGCTTCAATGGGTGCCCTGATGCTTCGAGGGTTTTTTTGTGTTTGGAAGGGGGGTGGATGGGGGATTTTGTGTCCTCGGGTAAGCTCCATGTCGATGAAGTGTTCAACTCTTTGATAAGATCATCAGACTTCCATGTAATGGGAAGAAATTTTTGTGGAGGTGCTACTATAGGCTCATAGTCTAGTTATCTATTTAGGCATGTAGTGGAGGTGCTACGGTAGTCCAGTAGCCTAGGTATCTATTTAGGCATGCAGTGGAGCTGCTACGGTAGTCCAGTAGCCTAGGTATCTATTTAGGCATATAGTGGAGGTGCTACGGTAGTCCAGTAGCCTAGGTATCTATTTAGGCATATAGTGGAGGTGCTACGGTAGGCCGGTTGCCTAGGTATCTATTTAGGCATGTAGTGGAGCTGCTACGGTAGTCCAGTAGCCTAGGTATCTATTTAGGCATGTAGTGGAGGTGCTACTATAGGCACGTAGCCTAGGTATCTATTTAGGCATATAGTGGAGGTGCTACTATAGGCACGTAGCCTAGGTATCTATTTAGGCATGTAGTGGAGGTGCTACTATAGGCACGTAGCCTAGGTATCTATTTAGGCATATAGTGGAGGTGCTACGGTAGGCCGTAACCTAGTTATCTATTTAGGCATATAGTGGAGGTGCTACGGTAGGCCTTAACCCTGTTATCTATTTAGGCATATAGTGGAGGCGCTACGGTAGGCCTTAACCTAGTTATCTATTTAGGTATATAGTGGAGGTGCTACGGTAGGCCTTAACCTAGTTATCTATTTAGGCATATAGTGGAGGTGCTACGGTAGGAAAGACTTCGAAAAGACCTCTCAAAGTTTGGCTTGAATCTTGGAAGTATTAATCATTTAAACACTTAGATACTATAAAAAGTATTTTTTACCTTTGTATACTTTTGGAAGTATACCAACACATTAAGATAGTTAAGGAAGTTTAAAAACTTGACAAATACTACATGTAAAAAATACCAACAATTTAAAACAAAAACAATGAAAAGTCAGAAAACTTGTCCGTATGATAATCCCATTGTATGATTTGGTGGAGTTGTCAGGCAGTCATGTAAGCTCGTTGTAATCACTGCTGATTTATTAGGAGCTTTGCGGCCGTGTTCGCCAGAATTAAAAAAGAATTAAGGGAGGTGACAAAATGAACATAAGGCTCGAGACATCTGCCTGGCGTCAGTGTCGCGTGTAAACACAGGTCTTCCGTACGGGCCATCTCCGGTATGACCACTCAGTCAGGGATTCTCGCGAACTTTTAATACCTTGAACTTATTGTGTTGGGTTCTGACTGAGTTAGAGACCAGGACATAAGTAACGTACACCATTGTGGTAGATAGACCACTCTAAATCTACAGTATCAGATAGATCACTCTAATCTATAGTATCAGATAGACCACTCTAATCTATAGTATCAGATAGATCACTCTAATCTACAGTATCAGGTAGACCACTCTAATCTATAGTATCAGATAGACCACTCTAATCTATAGTATCAGATAGACCACTCTAATCTACAGTATCAGATAGACCACTCTAATCTACAGTATCAGTTTATCACTTTAAAATTACATCATCAATTTTTCACCATTATTATACAAAATCCCTTATTCACTCCAAAGTACCGTATGAGATGTTTTAAATGAAATAAATGAGAAAAGTAGGGCTGTTATCGATGTAATTAAAATTAATCGTTAACTTTTGAAAAATTACCGAATAATTAATCGATAATTTTGATTAAAGCTAAAAATAAGATGTATAACGTCATTAAACTAAAAATTTCAAGGGAAGTAGCAGAAACACATTCTTTTTGTTTAGATAAAATTAGTTCAAATTAATGTCAATGGATTTAAATTGTGTTATTGTTAATTAAGTAAAAACAGTGTTTAATTGTTGATACCATTTTCCTTATAAAACAGCTTAATTGAAAGTTTACACTTCAATTTTTTTATAAATTGAGAAGTTTGAATTTTTAAAAAAGCAACTATTTATAATTATTAATAATTGATTATTTATTGATAAATCGGTAGTATCATCGAAGTGTTTTTCCCTAATTTTAATCGCAATTTTATCGATTAAAATAATTTTGAACGATAAATTTTTTTACCGATTTATCAAGAAATTAATCGATAATTTCCGCAGCCCTAGAGAAAAGTAATTCTGTATAATAATGAGAAAAGTAATTTTGTATAGTTATGAGAAAAGTAATTCTGTTTAGTTATGAGAGAAGTAATTCTGTATAGTTATGAGAAAAGTAATTCTGTATAGTTATGAGAGAAGTAATTCTGTATAGTTATGAGAAAAGTAATTCTGTATAGTTATGAGAGAAATAATTCTGTATAGTTATGAGAAAAGTAATTCTGTACAGTTATAATTAGTGTAGCACTGTATAATTATGAAAGCATTAACCATAGACACTTATTTTAAACAAAAAGTAATTCTGTATATTTTTTAAAAGAGGGAACGTCCTTTACAGTTTATAAAAGGAGTAATTCTTAAATGTATTTTTAAAAAGTAAGTTTTAACTGTTTTTAAATGAAGTAATACGGTATAGAAGAAGAGTTAAGAAATAATACATATGGTATAGTTTTTTTAAAAAATAAATTTTGTACAAAAGGAGGGCATTAGCAATGTGGACCTTTTCTTTGTGTCCTATATCTTAAAGATCAACAAAGGAGCTGAGCTCTTGTCACTTTGAGAACCACTTCAGAAAAGTTGAAGAATGCAACCGTCAGGTCACAGCAGGGTTATAGCCCATGAAACATAACGCCGTTTAGAATTGTCGAGATTTTTGTGATGCTTTTGGGGATTTATTGTGTAATTAAATGTCGTAGGGTTAGGGTTTTGGGAAAAAGTTGGTCAGTGGCTACAAAAAACGTAAAATTTACCACATCATCCGACCCCGGGATTAAGAGTTTTACATAACATTTCACATACAGTTCAGAATGATTGTTTGTTGTAAAGCAGTAGTATGGCCATTGATTTAAGAAGATCCCAACGGCTGTCGTGTGACGAGATCGGCGGACTTCATAAATTATTACTTTTGTCTCTCTATGACATAACAACACTTCGTCTAACTATGACTTTCATCTCTCTATGACATAACAACACTTTGTCTAACTATGACTTTCATCTCTCTATGACATAACAACACTTTGTCTAACTATGACTTTCATCTCTCTATGACATAAAAACACTTCGTCTAACTATGACTTTCATCTCTCTATGACATTCCAACACTTCGTCTAACTATGACTTTCATCTATCTATGACATTCCAACACTTCGTCTAACTATGACTTTCATCTATCTATGACATAAAAACACTTCGTCTTACTATGACTTTCATCTCTCTATGACATAAAACACTTCGTCTAACTATGACTTTCATCTCTCTATGACATAACACTTCGTCTAACTATGACTTTCATCTGTCTATGACATTCCAACACTTCGTCTAACTATGACTTTCATCTATCTATAACATTATAACACTTCGTCTTACAATGACTTTCATCTCTCTATGACATAAAACACTTCGTCTTACTATGACTTTCATCTCTCTATGACATAAAACACTTCGTCTAACTATGACTTTCATCTCTCTATGACATAACACTTCGTCTAACTATGACTTTCATCTGTCTATGACATTCCAACACTTCGTCTAACTATGACTTTCATCTGTCTATGACATTCCAACACTTCGACTAACTATGACTTTCATCTGTCTATGACATTCCAACACTTCGCCTAACTATGACTTTCATCTATCTATGACATTCCAACACTTCGTCTAACTATGACCTTTGTCTCGATATGACATAAGTATAAGAACCTTTAGTCTTACTATGACTTTCATCTGTCTATAATGGCATAGCAACACTTCGTCTAACTATGACTTTTGTCTCTCTCTGAAATAGCTAAAAGTTTCATTATAACCCAGGAAAATTTAACGACTCCACAACACGGGAATGTGACTACATTACATACTAACGGCAGGACTTAACACTTTAGGGACTATTAAGCGAGGGAGGGGTGAGTAGTACTGGGGGCTACCTGTCCTACATAGTATATAGTGATATAGCATACCATGAAGATGTTTTAATACTGCAAATACCAATGAAAGCTAATTTCATGTATGTACAACAAACAGCGACATACGACAAACAGCGGTGGAGTTAGCACAATTGCTGAGATTGATTTGAAAATATTTTCAACTGATGGATTTTTTCTTGAATAGGAACAAAAAATAAATGAAATACTTCAAATAGATGAACCGCGCCTAACTATACAAAAATAGCCAAGCGGTGTGTGGTCAAAACTATGTAATTTTGTCACAGGCAATTTAAGAGGGCAGAGGTGCATTTTAAGAGCACTGGTGGTGGGAAGCATGGGCGCTATTTAACAGTGCACCTATAACCTAACAGGGCACTGACATCATAACGGCACCGTCGGTATATGACAGTGCGCCCGTAAACTAACAGGGCACTGTCTCCATAACGGCATAGTCGGTATATGACAGGGCGCCCGTAACCTAACAGGGCACCGACGCCATAACGGCACAGTCCGCATACAACTGCGCACCATAAAGGAGCAGTCGACATATAACAGGGCGCCCTTAATCTAACAAGGCACCAGCCTCATCTTTCTGCATGAGAGATGTCCCCTTTCCAATTCCTCAAATTCTGATTTGTCACCAGAGGGGATTGTCCCCTCTGTCCAAAGCCCGCTTCGTTCTTTCTTTCCGTCCAGCTATTTGTAAGCCGATCTGAGATTGCTCACATCGGAGCCATGCGCCCTCACCCCGGCACAAATCTCAAGTTTTACGGCCTTCCTGATTGGCCCAGTGACTAAGAGCTTTTCAAGCTTCCCTCGGATTTCCCATCGATTTCTGCCATCTTTTGCCGGCATCGCCGAAACCCGGGCCTGGGATCCGCCTGGACACCCCCACCCCTGGGGTTCATTTGATCGTACATCTTCTTGTTCCTCCAAACAGCTTTTTTTTATCAACGTCTCTTAAATAAGTATCAACCTACGACATCATTGTCTGTACAAACCAACATCGCTGCGAACACGCTTCCTGTTCAGGGTGACATCTTTGTCAGCGTACAGAATATGTGTACAAGATGAACCCATAACCGCGTACACGCTTTCTATGTACTAGCTAACATCTCCACTAGCGTACAACTCTAATGTAAGTTTGGTTCCGGAAAACGATCACGCCCACCTGAAAGAAACCGGAACTCCCGGCATGCAATACTCGCCCGGAAACCAACAACAACCACGTTCCGAGGCCGATACTTATTTTACAAGAAAATACAAAATGTCTTGATATAGTTATCAAAATATATTTATCACAAACATCACATTCACCAACAGCATCACTTTCAACAACAAACAAACAAACAATCAAACAAACAAACAAACAAAACAAAACAAAAACTTTCATCAGAAACATCAGCAATGAAATATCTTTAAAAGTGCAAGTTCTAGAAATGTTCATAATCTCCTCATCTAACGACCAGAAAACAAGAACCTCATACAAGTAACATCAATCAGTTAGAAACTTAATAACACATCTACACATAGCCATCAGGGAGAATCGTTACCCGCAACACCATTTTTGTCCCAGTAGTAAAATAATAAACCATTGGACCTTTACCTTCAAATCACCGTTTGCATTAAAACTATCTCCCATCCCCAGCTAGCAAAAAGTAGAATTTTAAAAAACCACATTCTTTTAAAAAAACAAAAGAAGTAAAAAAGATTTTTCTTGAAACTCTCATTTGCCAATGCCTACCCCCCCCCCTAATCCTCACTTTTTTTTCCACGAATAAATGCTCTTTTCTTTTGGTGACATCCAGATGTCTCTCTATATCAAACATGTCTTCACATCAAACATGTCTTCCCATCAAACATATTTCCTCATCAAACATGCTTCCCTTCCATCTATTTGCAAGTTTATCTCAGATCTCGACAACTTCTCGCTGATTCCCCCTACACCNCCCCCCCCCCAAGATACACACAAACCAAATCACAACTTCAAGAAGCATCAGATATCCTAAAACTTTTTTTTTTGTTTCAAATCTATTTCTACGGTGCAGGGCGACGACTCTCGTATATCTAAAACTGATCCCGATGCTCGTTATGACTCACGTATATATAACACTGAGCCCGACACTCGTTACGACTCACGTATATCTAGCACTGAGCCCGATGCTCGTTACGACTCACGTATATCTAGCACTGAGCCCGACACCATTTACGACTTGCGTATATCTAGCACTGAGCCCGATGCTCGTTATGACTCACGTATATTTAACACTGAGCCCGATACTCGTTACGACTCACGTATATCTAGCACTGAGGCCGACACCAGTTCACCTCTAGGCCCGGCTGATTCCAGAGCACGGAACCGCTGATCAAAAAATGCAAATGAAATGGGCGCCCGGGCCAGAGGAGGCCATTTTCAATTCCAGTTTCATTAGTGTAAATTTCAAGCGGGGACAAGCAGCGAGCTCGTAAAACTTGAAATCAGGTGACACTTCTAGGGGGGACAATCTCGGAATGAGCCAGTTTTTAAACCGACGGGCAAGAGGCCCATCCTCCAATCAGAGCTGAACCGGCGCGGTATTGACAGATCCTATTTGTCGAATGTGCAGGGAGGCACGTGTTGTTGTGAGGCCGGGCCACGCTACCACTATGCGTCATTGGAGAGAAAATAACCTCAATCCTTACAATATTTCCGAGGAAATTTGATGAAACACGAGCAATTGGACCGCGTCGGCTTGAAAAATAAATGCTAAAAAAAAAAAAAAGAAGAAATAAAAGTTTTTTTTTTTTTTTTTGAGACGCAGGAAATTGGAAAATAAAATTGACCTTTAAGTCCAATCATTGTCTCCCTTCAAATTGGCTGCTAGCATTACAGGATTAAAAAAAAAAAAATATTGTATCTTTTTTAATTCTTCAAAAAACGTTAGATCTCTGTAAAGTTTTAGGTAGTGTTATAAAAGTTGACATCGTATGGTACAAATCGCTTTAAAAAAAAAAAAAATCAACTTATTATAGATATGTCAAATTGGCAAACTGTGTTTTATTTTATTGTAGTCACGAGAATGGTATTAACTTTAATTGGGTGAATGCAAAGGTTGGGTTGGATAATTGTGGAGGCTAGGTAAAATACGTCAGGTAGGATACGTCAGGTGGAATATGTATGGTGGAATATGTATGGTGGAATATGTATGGTGGAATATGTATGGTGGAATATGTCAGGTAGGCTGTAGGATAAATTTGATTAGTCACTTTCTCCTCAATAGAGATTTCTCAGCTTTACTGTACTCACTCGAAAGTACTATAGTTGTGCTGACCAGATAACATGAAATAAAGATAGGATGGAAGACACACTTACACTATGACCCTTATCTTTTTAAAATTTTATTTATCCAATTTATCCAATGAATTCACGTGCTCACGTTTATGATAATAAATAATGCCCTTGATATTATTATTCTATACGTTTAAAAGTTAGATTAATAAAATGATACATTTTTAAGTACCCATTTGCAATTATGGATTTAAGAGGTTCGTTTTGAAAGTATGTAGTTTCAATCATCAATTTCCAAGTATGAACTTAGATGATAAAAATATTATGCGAATTTTGCGATTATAGTCTTACATTAACGTACCTTAATCACAAAACATTCATATTTTTATTCCGTTTCTTGAAATTGACTTTGAATTGTTGTTTTTAAAGTATCATACTTGACCAGATGACGTCGCCATTGGCCACCCACCTCCAGCTACGCCAACGGATATCGATGTTTTTAAAAAAATATGTTTATGTGTGCGTGCCAAAGGGAGGCAAATGGAAATGGAAGGGAGCTAATCATGTTTCCAATTATGCAGGCAAATCCGCGTGCTCTAAACCGTAAGGGGAGGTAATAGAGTTTAAAATCGCTAACGCAGTTCCAGACACAGAAATCATTGGCCTGTGATCGGTTCAATAATTTCCTGTAATTGTTAATTGTATCTGCGCTTTTAAAAAATGGCTTTCCACTAGCCTCCTGCGTTTTTGTCCATGATACTTGATGAGGAATAATGGCCGCCACAGTTAAGTCGGGCGCGCATGCGCTGAAAGGGGTCTCCGAGGATCGTCTTCTCTTGTCTTTGGCTCGCGTTTTTATTTCATGGCTGTCGGACCGTCATGTTAAATTCTGGACGTTTTTTCGGCATTAAGTCATTTGTACGTTATTTCGGAATTAAGTCATTTGTACGTTATTTCGGCATTAAGTCATTTGTACGTTATTTCGGCATTACGTCATTTGTACGCTATTTCGGCATTACGTCATTTGTACGCTATTTCGGCACTAAGTCATTTGTACGTTATTTCGGCATTAAGTCATTTGTACGTTATTTCGGCATTAAGTCATTTGTACGTTATTTCGGCATTACGTCCTTTGTACGCTATTTCGGCATTACGTCATTTGTACGTTATTTCGGCATTACGTCATTTGTACGCTATTTCGGTATTAAGTCATTTGTACGTTATTTCGGCATTACGTCATTTGTACGTTATTTCGGCATTACGTCATTTGTACGTTATTTCGGCACTATGTCATCTGCCTTTTGCCGCTCATCCGTGATGTTACTATCAGGAATAATTTGTTAGCTGCTGAAAGCGGATGTTGTGTTGTGAAATTTAAAAAAAATCCAAACCGTATTTTGTGTGAAGAAGTCAGAATCACTTCGATGTGTGTATAAGAGGGACTGCATTATTATACTACAGTTATAATGTCAATCATAGTATTACATTACTATCCTACAGTAATAATGTCAATCATAGTATTACATTACTAGCCTACAGTAATAATGTCAATCATAGTATTACATTACTAGCCTACAGTTATAATATCAATCATAGTATTACATTACTATCCTACAGTAATAATGTCAATCATAGTATTACATTACTAGCCTACAGTAATAATGTCGATCATAGTATTACATTACTAGCCTACAGTCATAATATCAATCATAGTATTACATTACTATCCTACAGTTATAATATCAATCATAGTATTACATTACTATCCTACAGTAATAATATCGATCAGAGTATTACGTGACTCCTACAGTCCTACAGTTATAATGTCGATCAGAGGGATTACCTTACTATCCCCCAGTTATAATGTCGATCAGAGGGATTACCTTACTATCCCAAAGTTATATCGACAATGTAGGGATAAGAGGGACTGCATTAGTATCTACAGTTCAATAGTTTGGCTGGAATTTTATTTTGATTTATAGATCAGCTGTTATCGATTGAATGCCTGGGTTATGTAGGTTTGCACACATGCCAATGAGCTGTCATGGGCTTGCAGATACATAAGGACTTCCTGTGATCTTCCACGTCCTATATTGACGTTCACATTGCCTTAGCTCCCTTGGTATAGACTGCATTACACCACATGCCTCCAGATATTAGAACACAACTTAGAGGATGCTTCTACACTCGTATGTAACCATAAAAATAAAAATTGAAACTTTTTCTCTCGCCTCCTGCTCGTCTTGTGAATGACATCCCGATAGGCTGACCCTATTCACTCGCGGTTCAGCGTTCTACCGAAATCGATCGGTTGGTAGCCGACGTCTGCTGAGGCTGAGTACTACCAGTAACAAGTTACCATGAAGCTAAACCCACCAACCCCCCCCCACCCCCACACACGACCCATAATGCAATTATTCCACCAGAAGGATCCAGTGGAAGGCGAACTACTTTGTTGCTGTTTTCATCAGGCCCGGAGGACTATTCCGAACAAGCGAATTTGCAAATGAATGTAGAAACATTTAAAGGCGAAATAACGTGTGTTGCTAGAGTGCTGCTCCACAGCTACAACGACCAAAACATAGACTCAAACTAATTCATTAACTATAAGATGTTAAGGACCAATTCCAACATCTCTAGGATGTTAAGGACCAAGAATAAATAAGGAGAGATTCTTGTGCAAGGCAACCCCCCCCCCCCAAATAATGATGAGACTATTTGGAGGCCCTAGGCGGCTGCCTAGTTTGCCTTTCCCTGGAGCCGGCCATGTAACATGCAATTCAAACCTATAAATTAGGGCTGGTACTGATATACAAATTTTGTTCGATTAATCAGGAAAATTTAATCGATTAATTATATTTTTTAAAACGCATACGGTATATAGGACCAGGTAACTTGCGATTAATTATTTCGCGAAATCGGTTAAGTTGCTGTCGTGCAAGAACTCCCAAAATGTGTTACCTTACACGGCGAATTCATTCTGCTGTGCAAGAAATACGGAAGAAAAAACGTTTTTTTGCTACGTATGCAAGTCTAAATAAATAATAATAATACCGAAGAAAAGTATGTCAGTAAGTAAAAAATATAAATTATTGATAAATTGGAGACAAAAAATATTAGAATTTTTTTTCTGAAATTCTTGTCAAATTTTAACCGCTTAAATTTTTAACGATTAATTGATTAATTAACCATACAGCACTCTTACAAAGTCACTAACAATTTTAAAATAAAATTAAATAAGTTTTAAAAGTGATGGTTTAAAATATACCTTTAATGTTATTAGTATTTAGAGAAATACATTTTTCAAATACGCCAGTGTAGTCATAAATGTCTTATTTTACTTTATGTTCTTGTAGATTTATAACTGCCCAGTTACCTATGAATATTCTGAAATATTTATAAATGCTCATGTCTATGAATGTCTAGAAAATGTATAAATGCTCAGCTCTCCACGATTACTCTGGTATTTTTTATAAATGGTAAGCTCTCTATGAATGCATTCATTCATCTAAATGGACCTTTCCTTTATAATCAACTTAAGAACGAACACAAAAAAAAAAAAAAAAAAAAAAAAAAAAAAAAAAAAAAAAAAAAAAAAAAAAAAACACTTTCTTATAAACTCATGACCATGATTATCAACTCTTAAAATTCATAAGACAATGGAAATATCAAATTAAAAGTGTGCGTAAGTCTCTTTAAATTTTATTGTAGTATAAAAATATATTCGCCATCTGACCTTAAAATAAAATATTCGCGAACATCTCAAGTAGTATTATCGTAAAGCAGATCCTGTCCTTATTATATCGCCCCATGTTGAATGTGCTCCAACCTGCTCATATCATATCCCACATCTGACTTTAGTTTTAATTCCTCCTCCTCCCTCACGCCCCCCCTCTAATTCACCTCTAAGATGTCATTCTATCTGGTCCAACATTAAGCAAACAGAATGTTCCAGAAGTTATTTTGGACTGTTGATTAAATAGGCTGCCAACCTGTATCTGTGATTTACTCACTCTGTGCACAACTAGACACGTGACATCATTCGGCCGACTCCGGAGCACTGACCTCGTCTTAGCGTCATGACGTCAGAGTAAGCGATGCCACCAGCTACTATAAGTAATTTGTAGGAGATGATCCGTTAGCCCGTGATTCACATTCAATTCGTGCCTGAGACTCTCAGAGCAGTGATAAGAGATGCCCCATACCTCAGCAGCCGTAGACCACGTGATATCATACCCCAGCAGCCGTAGACCACGTGATAAAGCCTTGGGATTAATGACGTTCTCGCATATTTTAAAGACATAAATTGCGCCTATGACAAAAAACCGAAATTTATTACCTTTCCTCGACGCGAGAGAAAAACAGACAACTTAATTAGTGGTTCTCAAACATTTTCTTTGGAACCGTTGTTGAGGGCCATTTAAATTTGTATGTTTGATTAAATTATATAGCCTCTGCCTTTTATACAAATTGCGACAATTTTTTTCCTGTTGTTTATTAAAATGAACTTATTATTTTTTTTTTTTTTACAACTACGTCACAAAGTAACAAGAACAATTTTTTAAACTCCACATCAACATGAAATGTAGCATTTTTGGCAAATCAAGCTACATTTCTTTTAAGACATAGTCGTGACAGTGTTTAATATCAAGAAATATCCCGATCAGACATTGCCATGGATGCCACACGTTAGGTGTCCATCCAGAGGCGTCACTAGGGTTGGTGTCACCCGGGGCGGTAGCTCATGGTGTCACCCGGGGCGGTAGCTCATGGTGTCACCCCCCTCATGATTTAATCCATAGAACTCCTCCGTGTTTTCCAGTGCCAAATAACGGGAATATATAGAATTTTATGGTCTGGTGTCACCCCCCTGATGGTGTCACCCGGGGCGGCCCGCCCCCTCCGCACCCCCCTAGCGACGCCACTGTGTCCATCAACGGTATTTTACTCACTGCGAATATTGCCATGAATAAAAAAACCTTTTAGGACATTCTAGGTACAAGTGTCTTACCCGTATCAACAATACGCATCATGTTGATGTAGTCACTCCCTGTTTTAATGTATATATATAGATACTAATAAAACGTAATTATATATCATCCATGATATGGGGATATTCGGTGCTCTCTGATATTTTCAAAGAAACTGGACCAGGCCCCACCCCTAATCCTGTGATGTCCCATTTTAACCATTGTCCAGATTAGACATAATCCATATCGTCCGGGCGGTGAAAACATGAAAGGTGTATTATAATAGAGCATACCGTACTTGCTCCAGTAATTTTTCTTAACCCACGAATTGGTCCGGCCTCAGGTCCACGCTAACAATTAGTTACCGATCCTGCCCCTTTCCATTCAAACGGCCTTCACCAAATTCACGTCCTCTCCCTAGCCGTAGTGCCCGGTGGAGACTCTTCTTGTCCGAGACCCGGCCCACCAGATGACTGTCCACAATGGACTTTTACCCGCCCCCGCAGGCCTACCTGGCCCAAACGACCTTTGACGTGGCTCCCGTGCCCGCCGGTCGACCGCCATAAAAAATGCATGAATGGCCCGTGTCATTAGTGGCTGAGGGGAGAGCCGGGCCACGGGAAGACGTTATGATGGGTTTATGGGCGGCTGACCCGTTCCTAGGCCACCAGCCAATGACCAGCCGACGCTGTGGTCAGCATGTGTTCCGAGAGTATAGCGCCATTACCCTCATCTCCACATCCTGCGCTGTATTTATACCGACAAGATGTAAAACATTATACCCCGTGAGTGAAAAACATACCGAATGTGTGGAGATGGAAATAAACACAAAATGTAAAACATACCGAATGTGTGGAGATCGAAATAAACACAAAATGTAAAACATACCCAATGAGTGGAGATGGAAATAAACACAAAATGTAAAACATACCAAATGAGTGGAGATGGAAATAAACACAAAATCTAAAACATACCGAATGAGTGGAGATGGAAATAAACACAAAATGTAAAACATACCGAATGTATGGAGATGGAAATAAACACAAAATCTAAAACATACCGAATGAGTGGAGATGGAAATAAACACAAAATCTAAAACATACCGAATGAGTGGAGATGGAAATAAACACAAAATGTAAAACATACCGAATGTGTGGAGATGGAAATAAACACAAAAAATGTAAAACATACCGAATGTGTGGAGATGGAAATAAACACAAAAAATGTAAAACATACCGAATGAGTGGAGATGGAAATAAACAAAAAATGTAAAACATACCGAATGTTTGGAGAACTGTATAATACAAAAGATCCAGGTTAAATGTTGAAAGGGAATAATGAAAATTTTGATGAAGAAATCCAGGCCTTAATGATTTAGGGGGAAAAATAACTTTAAAAGATTATTTTGACCGCCATGCCAAAATCTGTTTAAAATATTTATAAGTAAACTTTGCTGAACGTTTTTTTTCGCAGTTTATTGATATGGGTAACGTGCTCTTTATTATATAAAAATCAAATTACCGGCAAGACCTTTTACCATGTCAATGTAATAAAGTTAAAAGACAAATACATGGCAATTATTAAACACTGAAATCGCAAACAAACTCACTTCTTTGTCAAGTTGTACAGACTTTACATTATTTCTTGACTGTAATGTTTTAGTTTGTCTGGATAGACAATCTACGTAACCAATACAAACATTCATTGATGAAATACTAATTTTAGAAGTAATAAAAGTTAGACCGAAAATTCTTGTTCATTTCCTAATATTTAGGAAAGAGATCTCTATAAATGTTTGTGTAAACTAGAAAAATGCTTTTCAAAGTTTTTTCGACTTTCACAACAGAATTAGAAAACGAACAAATGATTTCAAGATGCCACACAGAATAATACGCAGCGCAAAGTTTTTACAATAAATTCGACTTGGAAAAGGAATAAAACGTCGTATTAGTAAAATAGCTCTTATGGATAATTTAAAAACCTTACCCATATTTTCATTGGTTGTTATTATTATCACCATGCTGTCATATTTGTTATTATTATTATTATTACAATTTGTGAGACGCGTACTACAGAACTATGACTACCGCTGCTATTATATAAATATCTGCTTTTATTTGTTTTATTAGTTTATAATACTTTTAAATTTATTATCTTTTAAAGTTAACTGGTTCTTGAATTGTGTCTATTAATTCTTACTATTTGTCTAAGCACTACGAAATATGTTAGAAAATAGAACACTTCCCTATTGTGAATTTAAAAAAAAAATAATAGAAAAAAAAACAACTTTTGACAGATAATTTTTAAACAGAAATATAAAGTTGTACAATTTTCTGTGCAGAATTTGACTTATATGCAAATGAGTTTTGTGGATACATTAAGCATTTAAATCATAACTCACTGTGACATGCTAATGTATGCTGATGGACACAGACTTCCATGATAATTTATAAAACATTTTATGATTGAGGGTTTTATCAGAAATACTATATACAAAACTAATCAATATTAAAGTTTCGTATAAAATCCTGTAACTGAGACTATATGTGAAATTGTTAAGATAAAACTTTAAAGTAATATCACTTGTTTCTGGGCAACAGATGTGCAGTACGCTAATGTTCATGACATAATAATAAAAACATTGTTTATACTGCCAGAAATCGAAACAGAAAAATTATTAGAACCGTCGCTAACAAAATTAGTTTCAATGAATTTCACTTAGAAATGTCAAGTTTCTTTTTGACCAGTTCACCTCAGTAACATTTCTAAAGGAACAAACAAAAAGTTGATAAATCTATGGCCATAAATCCTCTACTTAAAAGTTAATCCACACTTCCTCCAATAATTTGTTTCCGTTACCATGGTGACCGCGGTTCTGCTGTCTAATAAGTGACCTCCAAATATCACACCAGCGACCACATCAACCACCACGCCAACTACAACACCAGCTTTTGATGTTGCCAAGGTTCAGATGGTCTACCCAGCGACCGGCCCGGACGAATCGTTTCATCTGCCGGCCGCCCGGTGTTGCCCGAGATCTCCGCGAGTCCAGCTTTTGTCCGACGTACCGAGTAAATCAACCAGTGGTCATTGTGGCCACCGTCCCCCGAGCTTATTTTTATGTGATTTACTGAATGACCAGTAGAGCTCCTCAGACATTGTGTCGGAGCTGGCGGTGGGGTAGGGGGTGGAGGTTGCATCATCTTCGGAATAATGGTCATCCGACTAGGCGACGTGTAGGCGGGCTGACCGGTCGTAAAACAGATGCGGAGATCCATGGTGTATGAAATAGACGGATAACTTGACCAAAGGGCCTTTCATTAGGACCCAGCAGTTAACGGCTGCAACGTTTAAGTGCCTAGGTCTAGGAGAGTTGTTGGTCAGAACCCTCCGTCGTCCCGGTGAGAAGAAAGAGACCGGGAAACACGGACAAGAAAGAGACCGGGAAACACGGACAAGAAAGAGACCGGGAAACACGGAAAAGAAAGAGACCGGGAAACACGGACTTAAGGCCAAAACGCCAACAATCTAGAGGTTGATATCATTTTAATGTTTTGGAAACATTGTCCCATGGTCAATAAAGTGTAAGAACCGTGGACAAGTGTTCTCAAACAGGTTGTTGAGGGTTCTTCTTTGAATTCTTGTGTAATTTTATGTAATATATTTGTAGAAGATGCAGCTATCGCTAGTGTCAGTCACTAAGACATACAGAGTAGTGTGTCAATGAGAAATAATCGATTCTATGACAATCTGACATGATAAATTCCTCGTCAAAATATTATAATCGATTCTTTGACAAGCCGACTTTATAAATTCTAAGACAATTTTACAGAATGAGGTGTGTGTCGAATCAAACCTTGTCCCGATCAATATATTTCTATCAGAGGCGTCACTAGGGTTGGTGTCAACCGGGGCGGTAGCTAATAGTGTCACCCCGTCATGATTTAACCCATAGATTTCCTCCGAGTTTTCCAGTGTCAAATAACGGGAATATATAAAATTTTACAGTTTGGTGTCACCCCCTGATGGTGTCACCCGGGGCCATCGCACCCCCTAGCGACACCACCGGTTCCTATATGCCTATATAAACAGACATGTACAAGTTAAGCACAAGCAGACGTGTTTACGATAGTTGTGTACCTGTCACATGTACAATGTGTACAATCGTTGAATGGTACAGTTCGATGACCAAAACTCACAATAAACAAGATTTTTAAAAATATTTACAACCAATGATCTTTTTTTCTTTTTCTAGGGCAGCCAGGTTCTGTAACCGCCACGCGGTGTCGACTAGAGTGATGGCCCTTGTGTTTAGTTGGATGGTTGGCGTTACAGCCCGGGACACCTTACACCAGAGGTTAAACCCAAGGTCACGTGGCACTCGTTTTTGGTTACAGGAAATTTGTCGTGCCACGGAAAGCCAGGTTCAACAGACATGATGTCACCTGCATGACACGGCTATGATGTCACCTGCATGACACGGCTATGATGTCACCTGTGTGACACGGCTATGATGTCACCTGTATGACACGGGTATGATGTCATCTGTATGGCACGGCTATGATGTCACCTTATGACACGGCTATGATGTCACCTGTATGACACGGGTATGATGTCACCTGTATGACACGGCTATGATGTCACCTGTGTGACATGGCTATGATGTCACCTGTATGACACGGCTATGATGTCACCTGTATGACACGGCTATGATGTCACCTGTATGACACGGCTATGATGTCATCTGTATGACATGGCTATGTCACCTGTATGCCATTGCCGTAGTCATTCTTGTATGACTTGGACACAATGTTGTAAGTTACCGTTTCAAATTCACAATTTTCTTTTCCTATGAGGTATTTATACTTGAACACAAAAAAATTGGTTAAGTTCGAATTAACATATACCTTTGACCTTCAAGATGTGCTACAAGGCTCAATACCCATTCCCTAGCCCAGCTGCAATCCCTGCATACGCCAATGAAACCCCCTTCCCCAAATTTGTATACGTTAACCTGGCCCTCTTCATATTTAATATGATGTGTTATAGTTTTAAAAATATATAATGTTAATGTTTGAACTAATTCTTGAAATGTGTTTCAAAAATTAAATGCTTCGTTCGTGGGAACACCTTTGTTAGGTTGAAAGTTTCGTTAATCGGAACACGTTTTTTTAGGTTAAATTTTTAGCTAATTATGTCATGAAAATACAATAATTTAATCGGGTTTTCCCGCTTTGTGAAGGCTAATGTTTAGATTTATGCGCGGTGCGCATTATATTAACACATTCTTGGTGTGATGTAGCGTTAGGGGATATGACGTCGATAACAGAAATATGCGAGAATGACGTTTTTGTGGTTGATAGCAAGAGGAGCTTTGTTAACATACCGGCAAACACTTCAAATAGTTATTTCTTCGTATTCGTTTTTTTCCCATTATTAATATATAGTTACAGTCTTATATTAGCTGTTAACAATCATTTTATTTAAAGGGACGCTGGCTGGATAGGGCCCCCGTTTGATTGCAGCCCGAGGCCCCGTGCAGTCTTAATCCGCCCCTGCCAGAACCTAACAAACAGGAACAGCTTTTTTTTTACTTGAATTGTAAGTTAAGAGGACCGCCTCTGTTAGATTGCACGTTTAGTTAGTGGGAACACGTTTGTAATGTTAAATTAGTGGAATAAGATATGGGATTTTAACAATGAGAAATTCAAGTGATAAAAGCAAACAGAGACTAGAGTTAAGTCAGCGGGGTTATATTCCTATTCTATGAGACTACATGCACCCCCCCACATCTTCTAACACAACACAGCGTCGACGGTCATGTCCAGACCCGTCAATAACTTCGGTGTGGACTCAGCTTAGCAACAAGTCTGGAGTTGATTCACTACATGTCTGCCCCCCTCTCTCACCACCATACCGACCGGGGAGAGGGGTCTGGGAGGGGGGATTGGGGTGCCACCTCAAAGAAAACACCCCCGGTCGTTTCTCCAATAAATTAATGGCGCTAGAAGGCTTGGTGCCCGCTCGCATTAATTTCTGTGAGAGGACGGGGAACCTATCTGCATATTGAGTCGATGGCTGAATTGATTTTATCGAGCAGGTCACTA